>JARCZZ010001111.1:0-12402 GCA_030323915.1 Brotogeris chrysoptera | reverse complement strand
ACCTTCCAATATCTGAAGGGGGCCTATAGGGATGCTGGGGAGGGACTCTTCATTAGGGACTGTAGTGATAGGACAAGATGTAATGGGTTCAAACTTAAACAGGGGAAGTTTAGATTGGATATGAGAAAGAAATTCTTTCCTGTAAAGGTGGTGAGACACTGGAATGGGTTGCCCAGGGAAGTTGTGAATGCTCCATCACTGGTGATGTTCAAGGCCAGGTCGGACAGAGCCTTGGGGCAGTTTCCCAAGTGTCCTATCTACCAATTCCATAAACGACTGAAAGTTCACTCTCCAGAAAGTCTCTCTCACCACAGTCTCTTCTTTAATGGTTGTTGTGGATGACTAGATGATAACTTAGCTGTAGTACTTCTGAGTTCATCAGAAAGACACAGAGGCACAATCATAAAACAATTACAAAAGCCTCAATTTTGAATTGAAATTACGATCTAAATGAGTATACTTGCATGCTTGGTGTTGGTAGTATATTTTGTGATTTGGGGCTTCAAGGAGTTGATAAAACAAGAATATAATCTACCTCAACTCTTCTAGGAATTACTTTTTGGATTATCAAAGAAAACATTAAGGATGATCAAATCATGCTTGGTTAAGCGAATTTTTTTCTTGGTTTATGGGTTTGGAATAAGTTATCACTTGCACTGAATAGGCTTCTCCATTTCTACAAATGTTCCTTTTTAAGTAAAGAAAATGAGGTTTATCTAAGTGTCCTACTAATTTCTTCAGAAAAGACCTTTTTAAAGGTGTAATTAATTTCTTAGTAAAGTCAACTGCCTTTTTATATATTTGCTTTTTTTTCAGAAGTGCCACTCAATTTAGCCTCTATGAAGGTGATGTAACTGAATTAAAATGCTGCCAATTTGTGCCAAAACCAAATTTGTCTGTAAGTGTATTATATTTGTATGCATTATCGTATATTAGAATAAATAGTTTGGGTAAGTATGAATTAGTTTTCCTGACATTCCTCCAACTTGCTTTGTATCATGCTTGTGTAATTCACCTGTAGATGTTTTTCTGCTTTAAAAAGTAAGGTTTGCAGCACAAGTTAATGAAAATAATCTCTTATAAATGGGCTGTTTACAGCTGTTATCAAAAAGGTTACTCTGCTTCATAGCAAAAAGGCTGATTGGGAAAAAAGTAAATAACTTGGCACATAAAGGACTAAACATGAAAAATTATCAAGACAATCGTGACAAAAATCCTAAATGTGTTCCGACACTAGGCGCTCCTCTGAATCTCTGTGGAGGTGAAAGCACCAGGATAAAACAGCCCAGAAAATAAGAAAACAGATAACGTTATGTTTAAAAACTCATTTAGATAGCTTAGGATAGAATTAGGTGTGGCACTGAGAATAAAGACTTGAAGAAATAAAAAGATAAAAATTTGAGAACCCAGGGGAGACTTCAAAGGTTAATGAGACTTGTTGGAGCTTATGACAAGCAATGTAGTCATAGTTGAATGGAATGAATAGCAAATAGCTGTGTAAATGTCTTAATAGTTGTTTAAATGGAAAAGAGCAAGGATTTACTTTAACAAACATATTTCCTGATTGGCCTGCAAGTCATAAACACTTTGAGAGTAGAAATGTTAAGACTATGTTAAGACTACTTCCTTCATACCGTCATAATCGTTTTGCATTCTCAAGTTTTACTGAACAAAAAACCAAAAGTTCATCTGCAAGTGAGCACTTCACTTCTTATGGAAGGCCATGCTGCTGAACCCCCCACTGAACCACAGTATTTTCTGCATTCAGAGAGGCTGAGGCTGCTCCATCTTTTTTATTACTGACCTATATATAGTGTTATGCCCAGTTTCCAGGAAAGCGTTGCAGGGTTCTCTGCAGCCCATCTTAAAACAATATGCAACTCTGGAAAGAAATTTTACAGTCGTTGGTCTGAAAAAAAGCTGACGTGCAACAGTCCACTTGGTGCCTTCATTTATGTGAACACTTGCCTTGGAAAAAAATCTTTCTTGTGAAAAAGTTAGCAGTTGGAAATATGCTGCTTATCATGTGTGAGCTTTGAGGCAAGATTCCAAAAGTAAGCAGAAGACACCAGATGCTGAAAGGAAAAAAAAAAAAGAAATTACAGACGTAAGGAAATCTGCTAAATTCTGCAGTTTATAGTCTGGCAATATTTTCAGTGATTATTGATAAAATATTACCACTGTTCTAGTATTCTTTTTCTCTTGTTAACTGGATGTCTGAATTTGTTAACCTCTGGGACATGCTGCTACAAATGTGTAGAGACTGAATAGACAGTATGGAGAGAAAAGTGTGAAGGTTCACATGCACATTTTAGTAGTATTTATTTTTAGCATTCTCTTTAATTAGCTTTGAAAATAGAGATTGTGAAAGGGAGAATGACAAAAGGCAGCTGAGGAAAAAAAATCAGAAGAATTGGAGAGTGAAGAGCTTGAGAAAGAATCAGAAAAATCCAAGCTGTTTTGTGTAGTGTACTTAGAATTACTTCTAGTAGAAAAACAGGAAAATATGTTAGCCTGGCTTAGCCAATACCAAGTGAGGTTTTTTTGCTTGTTTCTTAGCAGGTTTTTGTTTGCTTGGGTGTTGTATTGTTATGGGTTGGGTTTGTTGCTTTTTTATTTTATTTTATTTTTTTCTTTCAGCCCACAGAATATTGTGCTTAGGTAATAAGCAATGTGAAGTATTAATGATCTAGTGAAGTCCACTATCATAATATGAAACTCTGCTACTTCTTCCAGTCTTCCAAACATGCTCAGGAGAAAAACTCATCCTTTAACTTAGGCATTAAATTCTTGTCATAGGTGTTTTTTTCAGCCTAATATTCTTTTAAGCATCCTCTATCATACTCAGAAAAGAACTGGAGATATTTTGGAAAAAAAAAAAAAAAAAGAAACAACCAAAAAATACTTTCTAATAAAACAGATGCCAGGTAAAACTGAAATTGAACCAAGGAATACAGCAGTATATTTGCTACAGCTGTCAAACTCTTATCACATTTTTTATGGACCTTGATGTAACCAGTAAGCAACAGCATCTACATACAATTACATATGAATTTAGAGTCTTTTTCAGTTTTCACTTTGTGGGGTGTTTTCCCAATAAACTTAGATAATAACTTCGCACTATTTCTTGTGAGATCCTGGATTGTGACAAGAAATATAATGTATTAAGATGAAGGGTCTTAAATTAATTTTTGTCATATGCAGTCACATTTGGAAATTAAGTGCATTACACTGGAGTGACAGTAAGTTCTTTTCTTAGGACACACAATCACATTATGAAATATTATTCATAAATTCTATCTTAAAATTGATACTAGTTTTACCCTCCTTATTCCAGAGGGAAGTCTGTTCCTCGAGTATGTTGCCCTGTTGACTATACACTTTCATCTAATAACCAGACTAATTTTATTAATGCTCATGTTATACCTATTTGTTCCTTTGCCAACATTATCTTTTAGTTAATACAGTCTGTAAAGATCTATTAAGGGAAAATAAAGAGCCTCCAGTATCTGAATCTTTTTTTCCTCTTCTTGAATCAGTACATAGTGTAGCCTGTTTTATAGTTGCTGGTCATATCCACATAAGCTGGGGTGGAGGCATTACAATTACAAAAACTATTGCAATTATTTTTCTGTTGAACCTGTGAATTCATTTGCTGATTCCTAAAGAATTGTGATGTCATGTTACATACTGCCCTTTGAGTTTGAACACTTTAGTGTCTTGCAGTTCAGCTTATGTTTTGGGGGTACTTCTTGTTTGTTATTGAAAGCATTGCCTTTGCATTACTGTTCAACATAAATATCACTATTGAAATTGAATTGAAATGCTCATTTAGTTAATACAGATAACATTGAATAACTTTATTTCAGAAATGTCTCTTCTTTTATGTTGCATAGATTTCTTTTTAATTCCACATTTGCTGCATGGCTGTTTAGCTAAGTACCAGCTCTACACAGCACACTCTTTATCAGAGTTTTTCCTGAAATCCTTTCACCTACATAAATAAAACTAATCTTAAATTTATCTTTGTTATGCTTTCTTGATTCTTTTTTTAAGTCTAATACACATTGTCATATGCCAACACAGTGTTAATATTAATGGTGTGATGCTATGGTGTCATGTCACTGAAACACTTGTTCTGAACACTGTGCACAATTTTATTTCTGCTATGAACTCTACAAGTGTGCTAACCTATTTTTATGTTAGTAATAACGTTGTAATGCTCCAGTTTCATAAGACTCAGTACAAACAGTGATTCTGACCTAGTTTATCGTTCAATACCTATAGATTTAAAGGGTTATTTGACTTTCTGTCAAAGTAAGATAATTTCTGCATTGTTCCCAGTATAAAAATGAGTTATTTCCCAGGAGAAAACATCCTGCAGTTGACATGGATCTTTCCCGCTTCCAAATTGTACTTTCTTACTTCGTCCTTGTGATTACTGTCTAAATAGATTATTGGTTTTACTCACATAAATAAAATGACACTGGTATGTAAAAAAGAAGAATATGGATGTTATTGTAATTGATTTTTATTGAAGTTTGTATTTATAAACATACAAGTTGCAAAATACACTGCTCTGAAATTGTGAATAACTATTGAGAAGTTCTTGCATGACACCTTTAAAGTTTAGAATTTAGGGCTCCTTTCTCTGACACTTCTTTGGGTCAGACTGAAGGTTTTTGTTGTATAATTTGCTCATAATTAGGAAAGATAAGTGCCTGGTTCAGCAGACGTTTATGCATAGGCTTGAAACATTGAAGTGAAACTACTAAATTCAGCAAGAATAAAAAGAGGTTTAAAATCAAGAGCAAATTAAAGTATCTTCTGAAAGTGGGCTATGCAGTCTGCAGAAATACTATATGATTTTTAACTTAATTTAAGAAAATATTCTGCTGTCTTTTTTAGTCCAGAGGCACTGAAAATAGAAGATGAACATGCATACATGTAAAAGTGAATCACATGGCATTCAAATTATTTATTATTTGAAACTGAGGTGTTTTGAAAAGTCTCAGTAATCCATTGTATGCTAGATAACCCTACCTAACATTTTTTGGTTTAGGTATTATTTTAGAGGAAAATGAGGATTCACGAGTCATGGAAAGGATTATTACTGTTCAACACTGTCATAGGAATGGTTCATTAAGCTGGCAAGTTATTTTCTGTCTTCCAGATTGAACACAGGATATGATTTTCTATTGTGAACCACAAAGACTACATCATACTTACAGAAGTATCATGACCAAGAAATCAATCAAGACATTTAGACTATTCTTACTTTTCTGAATTAAGTATATATATACAGGTTGTTTTCTTACATGACTAAAAGACATTGCCTGCTTCATAACACAGAGTAAAAAGGTAGAATTAACAGTTTCAAAATTACTGTACTGTAGTGGTTCCATTGTCATGTAGATGTCTTTTGCTATACAACCTAGTAAAGTGCATGAACCACGCTGTCACTGTGCACTACTATAATGAAATAAGCACATGTAGCTAAGGGTTACTCTGGTTTGTTGTTTTTCAGGTCTTTTGGAGGAGGGGAGGGTGGCATTTTCTCATTTGGTTTTGTTTTGTTTTTCTCCAGGCTGATTATGTATTACCTATTAGAAGATCCTAGAGAAAAAAAAAAAATAATTATAAAAGATATTTGAGCTCTTATATGTAGTGGCAGTGGCTAAATTGTAATTAAGTTGTGGGTATGCTCTTATGCCTCATGATATTTGCTTTAAAATAAAACTAATATTTTGTGTAAAAACTCATAAAGAAGGGCTTCTTCCCTAAGTTTGGAAGATCTAGGGACAAAAGTAATAAAATATTTTTTCATTTTTTCTTTGCATTTAATTATCAGCCTCTGGAAGAATTTCGGGATTGCTTTGAAAAAGTATTCTATTTCCTGTATTTCAGTTACACTATTGACAAAATAGAACCTAAGTCTTGTGTTAAGACAACAGATTTTTAGAAGAGATAGTAATGTCTTTGAAAGTCATCTCAAAGAAACATGCAAAAGCAGTAGGTGAAGTAATGCATATAATATCATGGTGTAAATTCTTCCTCCTTAATATTTGAGAAAATTTTCCTGTGTCTCTCTTCATCCTTAAGGAATTTTTGTTAAAGAACTACCATAGTTTATTATTTTATTTTGAAATATAGTTTGATGGGATGCGTAGTCATGTTTGGGGTGTTTTGTTTTGGTTTTAAAAATAAGATCCGAATGGTTAGAATATTTTTTGTTTTCCTATTTTGATGTATTATTTTTCACCTTCTAATAGAACAATTGAAACCTAAACCCATGAAGCCTTAGTATTTAAACAGAACTTGGTAATTTATAAATTGAAAGAAAATAGCAAAAATATTTCGTTTTCATTTCTTACCTAAATGCATTTTTTTTTTCTGTGAATTCATAAAGTTGTATCTTTACAAGCTTGATAGCAAGAATTAAATAGGATACTATTGCTGGTTTTAGCAATTTATCCTGTTTAAAGGAAGAATCTGACTAAAAATGGGGATTGTCTGCAACACAAACTACTGAATATTCTTCTATATGTTTCTGTATCCACCCCAAATTACATTACGTTTTGTGGATATAATAAAGACAGCTAACTGAACTCTTTGCTTTTGCATTTTTTTCTTGCAGTTTTGGTCTAATATATTTGAAATAATTGATGATTTTTTTAAATAGATGGATGTAAGAGCCTTTCCTAAATATAACTTAGATAGATTACTATGTAATCTAAATTTTATTTCCAGCTATGAAAGGGGTTAAAAAAAAATAAAAATAAATTTTTAATCTTTGGAAAAGGACCATTGGGTTTTTTTCTACAGTCACACTATTCTCAGACTTTACTGTATGACTTACATAAACCTGTAGGCTTAATCTGTCTCCAAAACCGCTGTTATGCACTAGCAACATGCTAGCAGTTCTCAAAACTGTATCTGTGGAAGGTTGTACACTGGTTTAATTATGAGACCTCCTTCAAGCTTCTTCTGGAGCAGATCCAGCTACCATGCTCTGCAGCTGAACTGTGAGGATGCCATGAGTTTCAGACCATATTCCTAGGGCAGCTGTTACTGAAATGGACCTGGAAGTCCTGCTACTGGCTCAGTGGCTTATTTTGGTGTTACAGCTGGCCAGTTCTGGACAAGCAGTCAGATGAGAGGCCTTTGTAGAAAACTGGTGGCATTCACTGTCACATTGACAGAGGGAATTTGTAGACATATTGGGGGAAATGCTATGGAATTATGTCTTGCACCTCTAATTCGTTGCTTCTCCCTCCTATTCTTGTGCCTGGTTTTAATACTCTTTAAATCCTTCTTTAAGTTATCTGTTGGTATATAACTTTATATTTAGCTATATCAGACTGCATATTGTCTGAAAGAGCCCAGATCGTAAGCGTACATGTCCATGAGTGGTCATCATTCCATTGTCATTTGGTTATCATTTGTGAGGCCTGGAGACACCTCCTGAAGCTCTGGCACTCCACATGTATGTTGAAAATGTGGATTTCTGGTAATTATGCACGATCATTTCAGCAAATACACTACTTCTAATTAAGTGAACACACATCCACATATACCTCACCATACATACACTGGCATATACGCATGCATATGAAAAAAAATATTATACATATATTTCACATAATATTATCAATCGAAGTATTTTTACTCTTATGATTAAAAACTGTATGTTTTCCCCCAGAAAGACATTAACAACAATAAGTCCATGGGGTCATTCATTCATCAGTCCATTTATTCTTTCAGTATTCACTAATAGATGTCGAGATGCCTATCCACATTATAGAACTGAGATGAAATCGTACTGATCTCAAAATAATCCACTAGACCTCCATGTGGCTGAAAACCAGATGAATGCTTCATTGGCCAAAATATTTGTGGAATTTATGAATTACGTAAGAGTTCTTACAATAGTGTAGATACCTGTCCTTGACTGAAAAAAGTTCTCTGCTTTTTTGCATAATTACATTTCTGATTCTTTTTTAATCTAGTAAAAAATCCCTTTAATTCATGACTATATAAGGATTATTTTCCTGTTTCAACTTCTAGTTTTGTTAAAAAAAAAAACACAACACAGCAAGATCAAAGTAATAAAAGAAAAACAAACCAAACCAAAACAAAACAAAAAACAACCCTAGCCACAAATCTACCTGACTATATATTTACCTCACTTCTCACTTTTTCTTCTCTTCAAGGCTTCTGAAGAATTGGCCATCTTGCCACAGGTAGCATAATTTTACTAGCAATTTAACTAAAGCTATTGTACAGGTCAGGTTTAATTCTATCTGTGCCCACCCCCTGACTTGCAGATGATGATGTTGGTCAGAAATTTGGGCTACATATCCGTATGACCCCACACTACTACATTCTTGGTTTCTGAAAGATTTTTAAAATGTACCATAAATTTTCAATATATTTTAGTACCCTGTGTGATCATCCCATCTTAAGACTACTAAATTGTATACCTACCCGGAGCTCTTTCAATTTGTTCAATATTAAAAGCTGTATTTTCCAGTGTTATCTTTCTATTTTTTGTCCCTTTCAGATCGTTCTCTCTGTTGTGATCTAATGAGAACACTAGCTAGGGATTAACACAGTGAACTCAGAAGTTTTGAGAAGCTTTAATTGTTCCTCTGACTTTGTTAACTCTCATGGTCTGTTTGCTGTAGCTCTATAAGACTGTTCAGTGTAATGAAAGACAAACCAATTGCCAAGAGGAATCACATTCCTGTGAGCCATGGAATGCATCACTGTGATTTAGTTTAGCTGCTAATTGTTAACAGAAAAACCCTTACTGATTGGAAAAGTTGTTGTTATTGTGCTGACCTTTATGACTGTCAGCTTTTAACCTAATTTATGTGTCCGATCATTCCTATTGAATTCTAAAGTACCAAGTATGATAAATCAAAATTTATTTTTTAAATAAAATGTTGCCAGATATTAAGTGTCAGTTAGAAAATTAATTTTAATTTCCCTTTGCAGCTAATTAACTGTTAGCATCTCAGTTCTTTTGATCAGTAAAATTAACATTTCTGAACAAACATTTTTTTTCACTGGTCTTGCAATTGATACTATGAGTTGTGAATATATTTTCACCTTAGTCATCAAATATTATTTTTGACTTTCATGGGCAACTTTAACAAAATCTATTGCTTGCTGCATTATACTCATGAGAATTTAATATGCAAATTGTTTGAAGGAATAAAAGATCTTGGAAAAATGCCAGTTCCTCAGACTTTTAGGTTTTTGGTTTTTTTTCTGATTGAAGATACCAGCTTAAATTGCTTGCATTCAGTACAGTTAGCAAGCTCTGTAAATGGAATGACGGGTAAAAAACCAAAGATATGAAAGAAGCTTACTGTTCTAATTTCTTCAGACTGCAGACTGAAACTTTGCTTCATAATGATTTAAGCTTAATACATCATAGGGGCATATATGTTTCTTTGGTTATAAGTCTTAGAAGAAAGAATATCATTAATAAAATAAATAAGAATTCAGTACTGGTTTATTTGATTATCTGTCTTGCACTGCATGAATTTATCTGTAGAGAGCAACAGCATGGTCTAATTGCTGATATCTTTATCTTCACTCATAGCTCTTTCTGTCAAAATAATTACCTTGACAATTTGCTTGTGTAATGAGCAGTTTCTCCATATATATATGTATACATATATATATATATATACAAAAGTATTAGAATATTGCTGAATCTTACTAAACCACTTATCAATCAGAAATTGTGGAAGAATTTAGACAAGTATGACATTAATACTGAGATTAGAATCTGGCATGAATGTTAAAATCTAATATTGGTTTTATAGCTTATTCAAGAACAACTTGGTGGTTAGGTGTGTCCTGAAGACTGTATATTTTTTACAGGCATTTATTTACTCATGAATGTGTTTGTTTTCAAAGAAAGCAACTGTGTACTAATTATCTTAGGTGCATCAGTCATGTGAAAAAGTGATTTGTACTGGCACTTGCAACTTTGTCATATGTAAAAATGTATACAAGTGAATACATGATTGAGAGAGATGTGAATTTTGTCTGACTTCACTTCAAGCCTGACTCTATCAATTCAATTTGATAGACAAATTTCTAGAATTACAAGAGTTATATAGTATAAAACTACAGCAAACAATATAACACATAACGTTGAATTCACTTTCTGAATGGAGTTTGCTAATATTTCCTTTATTGTGATTTTTTCAAGACCACTCTTTAATGTATGGGCTTTTGATGGGAAGACTGAGCTTAGAATGGAAATTTCATGGAAATTAATGGAAAATCATGCTTATTCTGAAATAAGCAGCAGACTCTTTTCTTCAAATTCTACCCTTAACTTCTGTAGTAAGGATTCCTAATAATTTTAACAAAGATTCTTGGACAACAAACAAACTCATAATGTCTTTCAAAGTACTC
The DNA here is from genome assembly GCA_030323915.1 of Brotogeris chrysoptera. NCBI lineage: Eukaryota > Metazoa > Chordata > Aves > Psittaciformes > Psittacidae > Brotogeris > Brotogeris chrysoptera. The sequence continues at coordinate 1,962 of JARCZZ010001111.1, read as the reverse complement.
AATCATATATATTATTCCTTTATATCTTTTTAATTTTTAGTCAGAAGCCAACAAAGAGAAAGAAAAACATAAAAGTTTCCAAAAGAGAAAGGTGATTTTATTCATGTTATTGCATCAATATGGTGTATGATGCACTTTTAGGAAAAAAAATATATCAAATAATTTAAGGCATGCATGCTTCCTATGCTGCCCAGGAATTAAAAAGCTGCATATTGGTAAGCGTCACCAGGTTATGACAAGCTTAGCACTTTCATGGAATTTATCCCAAATTGCATTATTTATCTGGTTGTGAATACTCTTGTATAAAAACGCATAAAACCTGCAGCTTCCTTTTCGCAGGAGTTTTACATATGCTGAAGTATGATATTCATTCACAAAGTATTGTCCACAAATGCCACCAACTCAACAGGGCCAAAAGCTACTTGATTCAGATTGTGTTACAGAAAAGAAACTTCAATGTGTCTAATTCTGTCCTCTTAATCTGTCTTCCTCTGGGAAGCCTATTGTCACAAAAAATGAAGAAATCCGGACATATATTATTTCTCTATATCCTTAGAATACCAGGAGGCTGATAATTTAGAAAGCAGTTTGCTTTCAGTTTCTCTAGCGGGTGGGTAATTCTACGCCTTAGGATTTGTTATTACAAAAATCATACAGATGTAAAAGGATTATACAGTTTGAAAAATTCAGGCTGAAGTTAAAAGTGCAGTTCCCCAAAACCGTTATTGATTCTGCATTTATATTCTCTAATTAAAGGTTGCTGGAAATTCAGGTCAGATTTCTGTCCACTTTCGTCATCCCAGACAAGTGTTTTCTTCTATATAAGCTTCCCGGCAAATAAGTGAAAGTGAATAAAAGAGCAGCAAAATGTGCAAGTACGTGTGTTTTTTCCTTTGCGGTAAATGTTTAAAACTGTTATAAATGAATAGGACCATTTTCTACTGTATTTCCTAATCTGTTACAAGGGCCTATATCTTACACGACTAAATGCAACCATTTTCATATAGTTTTTCCATAATAGAAATAAAAATTTTATCCATTTAGAATAAAAAAGCAATAAGTGAGAAGTCCAGCACCTTTAAGTATATTTAACAGGGTACATTATAAGCATTAATATCACATAGCTCCCTTATTTCAGGTTTCTTAACGTCATTTACTGGCAGAGTACATATACTTTTGAATCCAGGTCTAGGAATGAATCATTGCTTAGTTGGAAGCCATGGTTTTATAACTCTTGCCAGAACATATTCCCACATACACTGCAAAATGCCTGGAGATTTAGGAAAAAAGACAGGGTCAATATCACATTGCTTACTCATTTTTTTAATCATGTAGATTCATCATATTTGTGCCTATTTCTAGGTCCTTCTTGATGTCCATTTAACTTTTACTCTCTGAGCATATACAAGTCCATGGGACATAATGAAATCAATCCTCAGGCCCTGAAGGACCTGGCAAATGAAGTTGCTAAGCCACTGTCCATCATATTTGAAAAATCATGACAGTCAGGTGAAGTTCCCTATGACTGGAAAAAGGGAAAATATAACCCCATTATCAGGAAGGGGAAAATGGATGAGCCAGGGAACTACAAACCAGTCAGTCTCACCTCTGTGCCTGGCAAAATCTTGGAGCGGATTCTTCTGGAAGGCATGCTGAGTAACATGAAAAACAACAAGGTGGCTGGTGAGAGCCAGCATGGCTTTACTAAGGGGAAATCCTGCCTGACCAAGCTGGTGGCCTTCTATGATGGGGTTAGGGAACTGATCGACAGGGGTGGAGCAGTTGATGTCATCAACCTGGACTTGTGCAAAGAGTTTGACACTGTCTCACATGACATCCTTGTGTCCATGTTGGAGAGACATCAATTTGATAGGTGGACCACTTGGTGGATAAAGAACTGGATGGATGGCCACACGCAAAGAGTTGTGCTCAATGGCTCAATGTCCAGCTGGAGACCAGGAA
>JARCZZ010001109.1:1959-26877 GCA_030323915.1 Brotogeris chrysoptera | reverse complement strand
AGCAGGGCCAGGGCAGGCTCGGAGCGTCCGGTCCCCAACCTCGGGTACCAGCGGGCAGGAGACGCCCCTGCGCCGGCCGAAGGCGGTCGCTTGCCCCAGCCTCGGCTTCCCAACGGCCTCGGCCCTCACCTGCGGCTGCCGCGACCCGCGCCCTGCGCGCCTCCATCCTGCTCCGCCCCGGCTCCGCGCGGATGCGCCGCACGCCGCAGGGACCGGAACGCGGCACCGCGAACGCCGGGCCCGTGGCACCCGCGAACATCGGCGGAGCGACGACGGCGTTTCTGTACCGGGAGACAGTACAAGGCCGCATGATCGCAGCGCTATTACCGGCGAACAGCAGCGGGCACTTATAAGAGCGACATCGCACATGCGTGGAGCCCCGGCTGCAGTACTGATTCTGACCACGGGAGGGCAGCAGCAAAAGGCGCTCAGCGCCACGCTGCTCCCCCATCACCTGCAGTACGGAGGTTTGGCCACAGGATGGCAGCAGCGAGAGGAGTCCGGCGCCGCACCGCGCCTCCACCACCTGCAGTACCAAGATTTGGCCACAGGATGGCAGCACCCGCTCGCTTACTCCGTGCCGCGGAGGCAGCACCCCAACCCCGTTCGCACCCTCCGGAGGCAGCGGCTCCTTCCTGCGGGGACGGAGCTGACGCTTCGCTGCCCCTTTCCCGTATCCCGGCTCCAACAGTCGTTGCCTCCGCACCAAAACCCATTCCAGGCCTTTGCCTCTGGTGGCAGGACAAACGTGGGGCTGTTCTGGCCCTGCTCCCCAAGCGCAGAGGCGCGTTCATGGGCAAGATGCTGCTGAGCAGATGACCATCGCTGGCGGTTCCAGCTGTGCTCCAGACCGGAGTGAAGCTCTGCACCCTCTGCCACAGCTGGAACAGTGCCACCAACATGGCAGTCCGGCCTCACTTTGCCACCTGTAACTCCAGAAAGGCACTGTGCAGATGGAGTTTCAGGTTCTGGTCTGGTATGTCTGCCTTCCTTTAGCTGGTTTATTCCCTTACGGGTTTGACTTATGTAGCCTTGCTGTCACCAAGAGGACATTTCCACTGTGGTCCTGCAGGAGGGACCGGAACCATCAAAACCCACCCAGAGACCCCAGAAGCCTCAGAGCAGTCCCAAACCCCCCTGGAGACCCTGCAATGAGTCCCTGGCACTTGCTGCAGTGCCAAGGGGGTGGCCCCATGACAAAAGCCAAAGCCAAGATGAAGGAAAAGCTTCAGATCCCAACGGAGCCCCATAGGCACTGAGACAGGGCCTCCATTGGTCTCTCTGTCGCTGGACCCTCAGGTCTGCACCATGGGGGTTCCTCCCTGCAACCCCTTCAATGGGAATCCCTGTGTGGTTGGATGCCCAGCCCAAAGGCAGGGCAGGAGTAGATCCTGGTCCCAGGGTGAGGGGAAGAGGGAGGGCTGTAGAGCTCCTGGCACAGGGGTCCAGCTCGGAGCCCACCTGCAGGGATAAAGAAGCACACAGCTCACACTCCCCTGAGAAAGGGTTTAATGGGGAGGGGAGGCACTGCTGCTCCTCTCACGGGGCTGGGGGGATGCTGCAGGGGACACACACATATGCACACTATGTACAGAGCAACGCAGGCACCCCCAGCTCCCTGCCACCATCCCTGTGCGGGGGAATTGCCTCCCCTTCTCCCTCCTTGAGCAGGGAGAGGGGAGAGGGCTGCGCTTGCCAAGCAAGGAGTGACTCCAGTCCTGCCAAAGACTGGGGTTTAAGGAGTGGGCAGTGGGAACACAGGGATGGGGCCCGCCCACACCAGTGGGAAGGGTGGAACTCTTTGGTTTTGACGTTAAGACTGCATGGGGCCACCGTTTCCAAAGGGCCAAGGAAGGCGCAGGAAGGTTCCAGGCACTGGAAATGGAAGTGCTCGGTGAAACCATTCCCTCCCCAGTGCAAGATGTGACCTGAAGCACCCGATCAGGGTTGTGGCTGTATCTGGGACTCAGCAACATCCCCCTCCCCACACATCTGCATATCCGAAGGGCCCAAAACACGTTCGGGTTGCAGACGTGCCCACCTGATGGCCGCTACCTCCTGCTTAAGACAGGGAGTTGAGGAAATGGCTTTCCCCTGCCAGAGTGCTCAGCATGGAGCTCATGTCCCCCACAGCCATATTGGCACCACCGGCTGCAGGCAGCAGACCCCCAGCAGGGCTCGGGGGCCCCGGCAGCAGTGCGGGCATCTCCGGTTCTTCCACGATGGCAGCAAAGTCAAGGTGCGTATTCTCCAGGTCCAAGGAGTCCAGGCTGTTGGCCACTTGCTCCCCCGAATCCAGGTAGTGACAGGAGCTGCCTTTGAGCCCTTCCATGCTGTCCCCATAATGCCCAGGACCCCCACAGCTTGCTGCCGTTTGGCCCAGCAGCTTATGCCCCCCTTTGCCCATGTGTGTGCCCTGGGCTGGGTAATAGTGCAGGGCATTACCGGACCCCTCGAGCGTGGGGCGGGCAGGGAGCAGGCGATGCGCACGCCGGGAGCCGGTTTCCATTGCCTCATAGGAATGGCTTGGCTGAGGCAGGTTGCCCGCGTAGTTCAGGTTGTTGGGGTGCCCTTGGGGTTTAGGACCCCCGGGCGGATGCGGCACCAGCTCAGTGTTGAAGCATGGGGCGTTCAGGAGGTGCTGGGTCTCCGGCAGACCCTGCGGGTTCTCTGGTTTGGGTTGGTAAGCGGAGCACTTGGGGTTGAGGTACAGCGGTGCCTGCATGGCTTGGCACTGCCCGGGTTCAGTGCCCAGGCGCATGGCAGCCTCCCCTCCCTTGGGGGCTGGCTGTGCTCCCCACATCAGAGCCTGCTGGGCCTGCACGTAGCTACGGACCATCACTTCCTTGGTGTGCATGGTGGGGGTCTGGTCTCTTCTACCGCTTGGGCTCAACATGCCCACGTAACTGACGGGTGCCTGCTCCTCAGGCTGGTAACATCCATGCCCTGCGTTCATGGCTTGGCCAAATGATGCTGGAGGCTGCATGTGCCCAAGGAGTTTGGGGTTCTGGCAGGGAGCAAGTGCTGGGGTAGGTGCTGGGTAACGCTGCTCTGATTTGATCTGCAGTCGATTAAGCCGGTGTCCCCCAGGATAGCCATTGTCCTGGCACGAGCTCACAAGCCTGGCTTGCTGCCCGCAAGCGCTGGGCAGTGGGTACTCAGTGCTTTGATGGTGAAAGTGTGACCCAGACATGGCACTGACGCTGGGCTGCCCAGAACTCATCTCCAGGTTGCTTTGGGGAGGCTCATCCCACGGCGCTGGCATGGTCCCAGTGCCGGCAGGCATCGTGGTGAAGTGCTGGTTCACCTGGCACTGAGGGAGGGAGAACTCCGGCTGAAGTAAGCCCTCCTCCATGTCCCTGTGGCCTCCGGGGTTCAGCTGCATACACGCCGTGGTCCGCTGGGTGCTGCCATAGAGGCCTTCGCACTGGAGCTCCGCACCCGTCCTATGGCACGGGAAGCTCTCCTCTGGGTACTCCAAGTACTGCTCCATCCCTCCCAAGCCATGCCCTGTGCCCGGGCCCTCTCTGCTCACACTCTCCAGGAAGACATTCTCAGTGATGCTGGGCGGGCGCGGGGAGAAGCCTTGGCGCTGCAGGTTGTCATCAGAGCCCCCCAAGGGCTGCAGAGCACTTCTGCCCGCTCCCGGCACGTTGACGTTACCCGCGCTCTTAAAGCGATGCACCCTGGGCACAGCGTGAGGGTTGGCCACGCTCCGGGAAGGGTCGCTGGCCCGACGCACACCATTCCGAGGCACCAAGTGATGGGGAGCACCGCCTGCGTAGCCAGGGGAGTCATTGGAACTGTGCCTCCGCAGCAAACCGTTGGCGAGGAAGCGGGGCTCCGCCGGCCCGACGCAGTCCCCACCGAAGCTGCTGTGGCCACCCATGGCCACCCGCTCCACGCTGGGCAGTGGGGTTGGGGGGGGACCGCCCGTGGCTGCGGCGTATTTGGCCTTGAGTCGATAGCGCTGGGCTGGGGTAAGGCTGCCCACACCCGGCAGCCCCCCACAGTGGCTGGCATCACTGGAGCGTCGGGATCCATCCGGAGAGATGGGGTCGTAGCCATCCGCCAGGGCTGTCCCGCCGGGCATCGCTCCGGCCTCACCGGCGGGGTATGGCCCAGGGAGGTACGGGGACACCAGGGACGAGCGCCGGCTCACGGTATAGGCTGAGCTCACGGTGCTGGTGGCACTGCTCCGGCGCTCGCTCAGCACCGTGCCCATCCCTGCCGCTGACAGCTCCGCGATGCGCCGGTGCGAGGCGGCTGCAGGCGGCCGGGGCATCCCAGGCATCTCCCCTGGAAAGAAAAGGAGGAGTTAAGCAGGGATCGGACACGTTCCCATGCAGCCACCTCCCGGACCAGGATGCGGCCTCTTCCGTGGTTAGTGCCTGGCTAGGACAGGAAGCAGATTCAAGGGGTGGCAACAAGGAGGGGGTAGAAAATCATGTAGAATCAATGAGGTTGGAAAAGACCTTTAAGATCGAGTCCAAAGATGGAGGGTCCACCATTAGTGAAAGGAAGGTGTGGAAACATCTCTGGTTGCAAACCAGACTGCTCTCGACACGGCGCCTATGGAACCAGCCCCGTATCCAGGCGGGAGGGAACCGCAGTCTCACCGGCTCCGGGGATAGCTGGCAGATTGAGGCCCTTGGGAGCTGACGGCTTCCTCATCTGCTTCAGTTTGTCAATGCGAAGATTTTCCAGCTTGTGGAGGGCCATGAGCCCTGAGGTGCCCATGGGCTCCCCGGGCACATCCTCCAGGGTGGAGAGGTCCTCGTAGCTCCCACCAGCGTTGCCGGTCATCTCCACCCCGCTGTCGTTGTTGGTGGTGCTGCCGAGCGGGGAATGGCCGCTGCTGCACGATGACTGCCCGCCAGGGCTGGGCTGCGGCTTCTAGGGGGTACCCAAAGACATCAACCAAGGAGAAGGGGGACTGACACCCACTGCCCACAGCACACCCTGCGAGACGTGGGGACCTGACTCCGCTCCCATGCTAAAGCCCCAGCTCCTTACCAAGGCCAAGTCAGGCACCAAGAGTTTGCCCTCATCCTTTTGGGCTTCAGCGGGGCCGTTTGTGTCTTTCTCCTGCTTCATGTCTGGGGGGCCACCGGGGGTGGGCAGCGCACGTCCTGGCACCACGTCCCCTCGGTGCTTCTTGGTGACGTGCGCATCGGGGCCATGCACCGTCTTCACATGCTTGCGCAGAGAACTGGGGTCTGTGTAGCGCTTGGTGCAGCCTGGAATCTTGCACACATAGGGCTTCTGTCAGGGCAAAGGGGAATAAAGGTGTTAGCTCTGACCAGAGACCCCTGGGCATGAAATAAATCCCCTTCCCAACCCTCCCAAATAAGCCCAAGACTTGAGGAGACGGAGGGATCCAAGAGGCTGAGCCCCTTTGGATGGGGGATGTTGGATGCTACAGCAGGGATGTGGAGGATGTCATAGGGAGCTGATGAAGAACACAAGGAGTGCTCCTCAGGAGGGGTTAAAGGGACCCTGGTGGGAATGCAGGCGATGGAAGGAAGGAACAGGAGCCATCTATTGGAACATGCAAGGAATTGGGGCACACAGGGAGCTTTCCGAGTACAGGGCTACTAAGGAGGCACATGGGGAAGCCGGAGGGGTGCGGAGAGGCCCAGGCAGGTCAATACCTCATTGGAGTGAGTGCGGTTCTGATGCTTGGCCCGGTCGGAAGCATTGGAGAAGGCTTTGTTGCAGCCCTCGTGTTCGCACACGTAGGGCTTTTCACCCGTGTGGGAGCGCAGGTGGGTCTTGAGGTTCTCCAGGCGTGAGTAGGCTTTGTTACAGCCCTCGAACTGCGCGGGCAAGGAGGGTGAAAGGTGCCATACACCTTGCACAGAGCCTGGACCGCATCGCCCCGCACAGCACATCACACCTCCCGCCCAAAGCACCGCACATCTGCCCTCCTTCAGGCATATGTGCCCCTTATGGCCATGTCATGCCCCTCACCATGCGCTGCCCCAGCCTGCTCTGTACCCCTTTACCTTATGTGCATTTCTGCTGTGGCACTGACCACGCAGGCTCTGGTCTGCCACACATGAACTCCACTCCATCATAGAATCATGGAATGGTTTGGGTTGGAAAGGACCTTAAGACCATCCAGTTCCAACCCCCTGCCATGGGCAGGGATGCTTCACACTAAACCAGGTCACCCAAGGTTCTGTCCAGCCTGGCCTTGAACACTGCCAGGAATGGAGCATCCACAACTTCCTTGGGCAACCCATTCCAGTGCCTCACCACCCTTCCAGTAAAGAACTTCTTCCTTCTACCTAACCTTATGCACTACCATGCTCACATCCCACCTCATTTTCCCCACCTCAAGCCATTTCCCCCCCCAATGCCATAACTCCCACCCTGCCCCGAGTTGTGCCAAGACCCAGCTCAGCTGCAGCTTTGCAAAGGCCTTTGCCAACTCACCGTGCACTTATGGGGTTTCTCGCCCGTGTGCCGTCGCATGTGCACCACCAACATGTACTGAGCCTTGAAGGGCCTCTGCTCCCGGGAACACGCTGCCCAGTGGCACACAAACTCCTTCTTCTCCCCATGGATGTGTTCATTGTTGATGTGCTGAGGAGAGAGGGGCATCACTGGTGGCAACCAAAGATTCAGGGAGATAGAGGTGTCTTAATAGACTATTATGAGAGAATGGACAGAGAGGGACTGGGATGGTGGTTGGAGACATCAGGGGATGGGCAAAACTGGGGTGGTCAGATGGTATCTACCAGTGGATACAGGAGGTGGTTTGGGGCTATTCTGGGAGGACTGAGAGAAGACACAGGGGTCAAGGTGGTCTGAAGTGTGGTGAAGAGAATATAGAATCATAGAATAGTTAGGGTTGGAAAGGACCTTCAGATCATCCACTTCCAACCTCTACTACAACTATATAGGGTAGCCGTAATGTCTACAGGGAGACAAAGAGCAAAGGAGGAAGTCTGGATGCATCAGTGGTTCCTGAGAGCTGCCACAGGCATGAGGAAGGCCGGACAGGATGTAGCCCTTAGGGACATGCTATGGGAGGGTTACGGGGAAGTTGCCCATAAGAAGCGGAGGATGCAAATCCCTCCACTCCTAGGGGCAATGTCCAACATCATGCAAGTGTGGTGAGTTCTCCAGGCAGGGAGGGGAGCAGCTCAATATAGGACAGTAGGAGCTGTGGGTGGACAAGGGGGGGGATGACACACAGAAGCCTGAGGGCATCTTCTGGGCCCATGTATACCCAGGCAGGACCTAACTCACATGCACGAGCTGCTCCTGTGTATCAAACTCCTTGGCACAGCCATCCCAGTAGCAATTGGTTTCATACACAGCCTCAGACTCAGGTTTCCCATCCTCCTTCTCCAGATCTTCCCGAGCATCCAGCATCCCCAGCAAGGGGTCCTGAGGGAGCACAGGACCCCGAGGTACACGCTCCTGTTACTGAGAGTCATGCCAGGGGGAAGGGGGGGGGGGGTTGTCTCAAGGCTTGGGCAGTACCTGGGTGCCTGTGGAAGCTGGACTGGAGATGTCACCCTCAGATCTCTCCTCTGGGTATTTGACAGCCAAGGGGCTGCTCAGGCTCCACTCCAACTTTAGCTGCTACCAGGGTGGGGGGAAAGCAGTCAGCACCGAGATGCTCGCTGGACCACCGCTGCCGTGGGCGCAAGGGGCCCTTACCTGGCAGTGTTTGAGGGTCCCACGAGCCGGGGTGTGCTGCAGGAGCCCTGGGCAGGTGGACAGGGGGTCGTGGGAGCTACACGGTGGTGGTGGTGGTGGTGCGCTGTGGCTGTAAAGGTGGCCTTGGCCCTTCTGCTGAGCCGGTGGACTCTGATATCCCAGCGATGGACTGCAAAGAGCAAGAGCAGATGACACCATCGGAGCGCAGGGATCCCAGGTTCCCTAACCCACCACCCCACTCTGCTCCCACCTTCCCTAGCCCTCACCCCCCCAGGCATTCCCCAAGCTGGGAATTGGCATTCAGGCTCCCAGACTGACAGCCTGCACGCGTGGTGCCCACCTGATGGTGCTGATGGAGAGGTGGCCATAGGAGCCGCTGGCAGAGGCACAGCGGGAGTTGATGAAGGCAACGAGGGAGTTGGGTGAGGTGCGGATGACTGTCTGCAGGTCAATGCTGGAGTCCGACAGGGGTGAGATGGACAGGGCCCGCTTCTTGCCCAGCTTGCCTGCAGCACGGGGCGTTGAGAACCGTGAGCCTGGGATGGCAGCAAAGGGAGGGGGGGGGTTCTCCTCTCAGGATGGCTCCTAGGAGGCTGAAGAAACCCCCCAGGACACAACCCTGGTGCATTGGAGCCTAAAGGAGTACCCTGGCTGTGCAGTTAGCTTCTGATTTAGAATGGAATGGGGTATTTCAAATGGAAGGGACTACAGTGATCATCTGGTCCAGATGCCTGACCGATTTGGGGCTGTAGAACCCAACGCCCGCCCAAGGCACTTACCATCACCACTGCCCAGGTGCTCGGCTCCTGGCACCAACCCATAACCACGGTGACCACTCATAAGGTTTGACTGATGGCATAAGGGGAAATCGAGTCCTGGTAAGGGCGAGGAGAAAGATGGGAAGAGCATAAGGGTGGGTGGCACAAGGGGGAAAGAACTCCTTTGAGCATCCCTGAGCCTAAGCACTGCATCTGAAGCCGGGTGCTCCTTGTGCCATGCCAGGCACTGCTCAGGTGCCAGGATGAGGGGGGGGTTACAACTGACCTGGTGGTCCCGGGGCACCTGGAGCTATGCCGTGGGGAGGGCGCAGGCAGCAGCGCTCGGCATAGCCGCTGCCCGGGGGGCTGACGGGGTTGAACATCTCTCGGCGGAGCCTGCCCGGGCTCAGGAGCACATCGGGTCCTCGCCTCGGGGCTGGAGCCGGTGGGCGCCTAAAGCGGGGAGGAAGAGGGTGGGATGCGCGCCCCGCGCCCGCCAGGGAGCGCCGCAGCCCCGCGTCCGCACCCACTCCGCGCCCCGCAACCTCCCAGCGTGGTCCTCGCCCTCCGTGCCCCCGCTCAGACACTGCCCCACTGCCGAGGTGGGGAGCGAGGGTCGGTGAGAACGGGGAAACGGCGTCACCCGCGTTTTGGGGCACAGAAGCGGGCATCCAGGGGCCCAGGCAGAGGAACTGGGCTGGAGGTCGTCTGCCCCAGCGCTGGGGACCCCTGCGCCGCCATAGCAGCCCCCTGGCATTTATCTTCCCTTGCTCCCTCCCACACGCAGACATCCTGGTGCTGCCCTCCCATCAGGGGGCTTCCCCCTGCCCTACGGGCTCCCACTTTCTCCTTGGAGCTGGGGGGCCGTTCCCCATACTTTGCTGGATGCTCCTGGAAAGAAGAAGGGGATGGTGCAAGAGGAGATGTCTGCGGGGTCAGGGTGCAGCCCCCACCACATCCCTCTCCTCCTCTGCTGACATTGCAGAGACATAAACCATGCAGAAAGCTGCATGCTTCTGGTGGGCTGGGTGGGGACAGGAGGCACAAGCCACGGTGGTTCTGTATCACTGCAGCCACCCGGCCATCCACCACCCTCTCCAAAGCAAGTATGTCTGTCCCTAGGCCCCCAGCGCTTAGCAGCCCCCCAGACACCTCATGGCACGAGCGCAGGGCACTTAACACACCCTAAGCACAAGGACCATGGTACGGACCAAACCATTGCCCAGCTCAAGGCTGCCTCTGATAGCTTGGCACAAGCAGCGACACGGCTGCAGGGTCACCCATCACACAGGTCCCCGGATAGTGACTTAGCAAGGTGCCCTGATGCTTGGTGCTGTACTGCAACACCAGTGTCTGTCGCAGGAGGGATGAAACACACACACGTCCGCTCAGACACCCACACCCGAGCGCACACATAGGTGTAAAACCTCCGAGCCCCAACGGCCAAGCGCGGATGCATAGAACCATTCTTGGTCAAAGGATCCACGCTGGCTCAGTGCCCTGCCCTCCTCAATGGGTCCCTGCAGCATCAGCAGGTCCCACCCAGCCCTGCCTCGCCTCTTGGTCCCCACCCTGCCTGCAGGTCAAAACCCTGCCCTGTCCCACCCTCAGTCGCAGCCCTGCCCACAGGGCACTATCACATCCCTGCCTGCAGGTTCCTGCTCCCTGCCTGGGTCTCGCTTTCACTGATCTCCAACCACGGCTGCACCTTCGGGTCCCAGCCTGCATCTCCATCCCCACCCACGGGCACTGTCCTACCCCAAGATCCCCGAGGGCTTGCATGAAGGACAGCTCTGGAAGGAGGAACAAGCACAGGGTGGGTGGCACTGGGAACAAGGTCTCCTGTCCCCTCAGCCTCCCCCCTTTGAGAGACCCCAAACAAGGGGTCTGGGGCAGTGGGAGCCCCTCACCCTGCTGGGAACAGCGCTGGGCTGCGTTAGGAGCACGAGGGGGCGAGGGGGGCTGCAATTCTTCCGCATGAGTTGCCCCTTTGAAAGCTTGTCTCGGGGCTTTGTGAGAGTGTCAGCCAGGAAGAATGGGGCAGGGGGGGCAGCAGGGCAGGCAAAGAGGGAGGGAGGAACCCAGGAAGGTGGTGTGGTGCTGGGGACAGGGGAGGGGAAGAGGAATGAGAATATGGGGAGGGGGGAGCAGAGGAGGGGCTTCTTACCTGCCCATTGAACCTGGCCCTTGATACAAAGCTTGGGGAGTAGCTGCATGGGAGGGCTCCCATCTGCCCCCCCCCCCCAATCTAACCAAGCCCCGCACAGAACTTTGTCCTGTTGTGAGGCCTCTGTGCATGCAGCCCTCCACACAGATGCACACGGATGCAGGAACATGCACTTGCACCTATCCAGAGAGCAGCTGGGAGATGATGGAGGGGTTGGAGTCCAGCAAAGCCAAAGCCCCCTTGTATCCCCCCCCCCCGAGAACCATCACCTGAGCTCCCGCTGTCTGGGCCCAATACCCCCCCCTGCTCATGCGAGCGCCTGCAGTTTGCTACCAGGGACTGTGTGCAGCCACCCCAGCCCAAAGAGCAGGGGGCTGCAGCATCAGTGTGATGGTGGGCTCTGTCCCAGGCCCAACTGGTCCCCACAGCCTCCAGCTCCTGGCCTGGGATCTGAGCTCCAGGCCGATGGGGCACCATGCGTGGGGCATCTCCCGCTTCCAGGAACAGGGTTAATTCACCCATCACCTTTGTGATGTCCTCTCTCCCTTGCTGACTGTTAACCTCATTTCATGCTATGCCATGCCTGACGCGTGCTATCCTGCACACGTGAGCACATGTGTAGACCCCTGCAGAGTGAGCACCACGCAAACCCCTGCCTACCCCTAGCCCCTGGCCACCCGGGTCCAGAGGGATGGTCAGGGTCCTGCTGTGCCAGGACAGCTTCTCCTCCTGAGCCCAGGCAGAAGGGAGGAGTTTGGCAGGCAGACCCAGCCTGCAAGGGCAGCCTGGAGGCAGCGGGTGCCGGGGGGGGCGGGGGGGGGTCAGGACGGCAGTGACACAGCTCTCCAAGATGCCACACATATCCCTTGCTGAGCACCAGCACGGTGGGGTGGCTACGCAAGGCAGAAAGCATCGAGGCCCCCCAAGGCCCATCAACCCCCGCCAATGCAAAGGGTCCACAGGGGATGGTGTGGGGGCAGAAAGCATCGAGGCCCCTTGAAGTCCCATCAACCCCCACCAATGAAAAGGGTCCACAGGAGATGGTGTGGGGGCAGAAAGGCTCCCCAAGTCCCATCTACTTCCCCCAGTGCAAAGGGTCCACAGGGCATGGGGGGGAAGAGGGGGGCAGAAAGCATCGAGGCCCCCCACGTCGCAGCAGCTCCCCCCAATCCAAAGGATCCACAGGGCATGGGGGTTGGGGGCAGGAAGCATCGAGGCCCCCCCACGTCCCAGCAGCTGCCCCCAAACCAAAGGGTCCATAAGCATGGGGGGGAGGCAGAAAGCATCGAGGCCCCCCCACGTCCCAGCAGCTCCCCCCAATCCAAAGCATCCCCAGGGGCTCCCCCGGACCCCATCGCGCCCCTTTAGCAGGGGAAGCAGGCGGGGGCCGGCGGCGCGGGGAGCCAATGGGAGCGGGCCCGCGGCTCGCCCACCGCGGCGCTGCCTCCCCCGCCCGCCGCGCAGCTCCGCGGCCCACCCAAGTCGCAGCCTATGGGCATGAATGCGAGCGCCGGGCGCAGCCGGGATGGAGGGAATCTTCCCTCGGCCTCCTCCTGCCAAGAAACTCAAACTGAAGCGCATTCCTCCTCCTCTCTGCCAAGAAAACAAGGAGCGCAGCCAGCGGCAGCAGTTGAAGCGAGGGCTGGCTCCAGACCCTAAACGCCGGCGCAGGAGGGGGTCAGGACTGGCCATCCCCCCCCCCCCGCCCCACTCCTCCTTCCTCCCACCCCAGCTCCTTGCCTTTTTATTTCCTGCAAACACATCTAAAACGTGTCATCTGGCTCCAGTTTCCTGAGGACACTGGGGAACAGGGAAGGGGAGAAAGGGAAGGAGGCAGAGAAGGCAGAGAGGGGGAAGGAGGCGTAAGCGGGCTTGAACCATGGGATGGCAGCGCTGATGGGTGGTGGGGCAGAGGTGGTAGGAGGGATGAGACTCCCATAGGGGAATCACACACCCTCGGGAGAGCTGGTTGTGTGCCCCCCAGCGCAGCTCCCACCTCGTACCGGGGATGCTCCCGGCTCCCAAATAGCCCCTGGTCCAGGCAGCCCGCAGCAGTAGGTGCGGTGTGGCACAGCGGGGTGGCTGCCACCCAGCCCAGCACATAGGAGAGGCAGAGGTCCCGGTCTGCACCTCCGCATTGAGCCCATCGCCTCCTGCCCCGGGCCCAGCCCCGGTAGGGTTAACCATGCTGGAGTCCCACTGTGGAGGAATGTGATGTCAGGGTTGGATTAGCCCATGCGGCCTCCATCCCAGCCATGATCCCAGCCCATAGACCAGCAGCACGGAGCTGTGTGTGGCACAATCCATCAACCCGCCCAGCACAGCCCCCAGCATGGGGGGCCTGGAGGAGGGCTCTGTGTGTGCATGCGTGGGGGCATCTGGGTTTCTGTAAGCGCGAGTTTGGCCATATGTGTCTGCATGTGCGGAGGGGGGTTTGTGTTTATGGGTATGTTTTGGGGGGGGTATGCTTGTGTGTATGTACACACGGATGTATGTGTTAGTATGTGTGCTTGCGCTTGTCTGCATAGGAGTGGAATGTTCATATGTGCATGTGGGGAGCTACAACGTGTTTGCAGGCCCCAGTCACCCCAAACCCTCACTCACTGATGGAGCAGAGAGAGGCAGAGAGCAGGACCCAGTAGCATGGCAGGGGCTGGGGAGGGGGGGGCACCCCAAGAAGCCCCCACTGCGCATCCTTTCCACCCCCTATGGAGATGTGGGCTCTAGCCCCATGATAGGCAAAGCACTGAGCCCTCATCTCTACCGTCTTGTGACCCCGGGTCAGCCACATGCCCAATTGGTTTAACCCTCTAAGGCCTTAGGAAAAACATTGATCTGGCTCAAGATCAACCTCCCCTCACTGGGGCAGGGGTTCAGACAGCAGCTCTGCATGCACAGAACAGAGCACGGCACAGGCTGCAGCAACGCAGCTGGAAGAGAGCTGCTGCGGGGAGCCCATGCGGCCACCCAGGACCAAGGGGACACATCCCAGGGCAGGGTCAAAGCTCCTCTAAGCTACGGTGTCTCCTGCCCGCGGTGCAGCCTCAGTCAGCACCCAGGAAAGGCGCTGACAGTGAGGCAGAGATGGTGAAATCCCCCCTTGGAAAAAGCCCTTTTCCCTGCCCTGGGACCGGGTTGGAGCCAGGGCAGAGCAGTCTGCGCTGGGAAGCTGCTTCCCCTGACCCTGCAAGCTTTCCCATCTCTGCCTCCAACAGGAGTGATGCGCAGACCTCCCTCCCAGCTGCCTCGCTATGCCTCTGACCCCACTGTTAGGCCAGGCTTTAGGGCAAGCCCAAGCTCCTCCACATGGGGCAGCTAATCTGCCCAGGACTGCAGCTGCCACAAAGCACATCGCTTCAGGTTCAGGGGGTCTGAAAGGGGCCGATTCGGGGTCATGAACCCATGCTGGTGTGAGCTGCCAAGCTCGTTCCAAGGTGGTCCCTTGCCTGGAAAAGATGAGGCAGGGAAGAACCAACTTCACGTGCGGAGGGAAAGGGGCAGATCCATCCATGCCAGAAGAGGTGCAGGACATCCTCCACTCCCCCCCTTCTCCAGCCCCTGCTGCCACCTTCATTCTCCACCCCACACCATTATTCCTCTCTGCCCTTCACACCGCTTCCAGTAAGGACCAGAGGTCCCTCCCCAGCACACCCATCCCTCCAGCATCACAGCCTTATGCAAGCCACCGTATCACCACCACCCATGCACCTCATCTCAGCAGGGGGCCAAACAATCCAGCCCCTCGCTCCCACGTGCATCCACACCCACTCACGACCATGCACTGGCATGCCTTTAGGCACGTTAACACACGCTAACACATGTGTGCTTGGGGAAGAGGGGAACGCAGGGGTGCAGTGGCTCCCAGGGCAGAGCCAGCCCACGGAGGGGGGCTGCAGAGTGGGAGCTCCACGCTCCCTGTGACTGTTTCCCCCATAAAGCAGGGCCTGCTGGCCCTCGACCACAGGCTGAGCTGCTCAGGAAGCCGTGGCAAGCCGGGCAGGAGTAGTGATGCTTGATAGGTGGTCCCAGGGCAGGCAGGCGATTGTCATGGGCTTGCATGGTGTTTGCTTTGGCTGCCAGCACACTCGCACTCACCCCTGCCAATTGCTCACATAAAGCCATTTCCCCGGCCCCCAGCTCCATTGGGGTAAGGTTTTGGGGTGAGGGTAAGGGGGGTGCACACATGGCAGCAGCTGCTCGAAGGAATTTTTATGTTTCCCCTTCCCTTCTCAGTGCTGGAGGGAAGCAGCAAAATGGAACATGTGGGACCCATAAAAGCCCAGCTCTGAGTCATGGCTGTGGGAGTCCCCGCCAGGCCCTGCTCCTTCCCATGGCATCAAGGCATCATTCCCAACCCAGTCCCATGGAGGGGCACCCCCAGACCAGGGGCTGCAATGCAGGAATTCCTGCTCTCCCAAAGGAGAGGAGGCAGCGCCCGGCAGGCACTGCAGTGTCAGCTGCCCTCTCACTGCACTCGGGGTGGTTCACAGAGCCTGTTCCCACCCTAACAGCTCCATCCTGCAGGATCCCTCAGAAGATGGGAACAGGAGGATGTGCAGGACCTGCCAGAGACCTCAGCAGTTGTTAAAGGATTAGATATACAACAGCACCCCCCTTTTAATCTGGGGAGCTGCCTGTCTCTTGATGTGCCAAGTGCAGAGCGAGGTGAGCACAGCACAGGGGGATGGAGGAAGCCTAAACTGCTTCTCCTTTGGAGCGGGAGCCACCTCTGTCCGCTCAGAGGTGGTGGTGGGGCTGTTCCCCAATGTCCTCAGCAATCCTGTGCCCGATGGGACTCTTTAGGCTCTCCAGGAGTATCTGCTCCTGATAGAGGTGGATGCGCGACCGCCTGCTCTCCTGTTCCTTGGCCGCAGACCTGTGATGTCCATACATAGAGCCCCAGCTCTGCCACCATGGGGGACACCAAGCAGGGCTTTGCTCCTCCTGGATGAGGGTAGGAGTTGGCTGGTGGGATCGCACCACATCTGGAAGCATCCCCCCAGCCTCAGCCTCAAAGCTGGATGCAGCAGGGCTGAAATCTGACTCTGGTTTTGCTGCTTGTTCCCACCCGGAGGCAGCTATTTTATCAGCTGTTCCCCCTGTTATTGCGCAGCTTCTGAAGGGGTTTGATGCGCCGTAAGGATTGGGGCGGGTACGCTGCGAGGATCCCTGGAGGAGAATCCCCTCTGTCTCACCAGGGACCAACCCAATGGCCCTTTTCCATTCATCAAATCACTGGGATTTTGCCAAACCCCAGCAAAAGCCATAAAGAGAAACTGAGGCACCAGAGAGAGTGACTCCAGTGGCACAGAGGCAAGACACCAACCAGGCAGACAACTGTGCACACAGGTATGTATGTATGCACGCAAAGAGGCCCCTCTGTACCTGTGTCCATAGGGGATGCTCTGGGTGTAGGAGGATTGCTCTCCTTTCTGACCAACTTCCATACACTTAAGGTTTCCCTCTTTCAGTAATTCAGATGGACAAGAACAGGCCCAGTGGCCTGAAGAAGGAAGGAAAGACAATACCACAGCACGGGGAGGGGAATGCAGTACCGAGTTTGTTCCACTGTCTCCCACCAGAGCAGATACAGGGGCCCGGCAACCTTCAGCTCCCAACCTGCTCCTGGTTCTGTGCCTGTCTTTGTGATGGAAAAGATGGAGCATGAGGGAGATGGGCACCAACCCCACCCCTGGCAACCGGTGACTTGGCTACAAGCAGCTCCCTGCACAAGGGTGAGGGTATGCACTGGTGGGCTCAGGTGGGTATATGCCAGGCTCCTCAGAGGTGCCGGCATCCTTGGGGGATTTGGGGGTCCTACCAATCGTATGGACTTTTGGTGTGGATCTGCTCCAGGCTCTCAATTTCCAACAGACTCCCCTTGCCCTCGAAGACCTTTGCTGAGTAACAGTGACCTTCACTGTGCTGGCAAAAGGCTGAAGGGAGGGCGAGGACCAAACCAGCTCACACTGAGCAGAGACATATACATCAGGCAAGAAGCTTTGAACCCCCACAACAGCATGGAAGGGACTGTAGATGCCTTTGCCATCCCCTGTTCCCCACAGAGGCAGCTTCTGCCTCAGCTGGCACAGCAGATGCAGCCACACTGGGAAGTGTTCCTAGATCTGAATTACTAAAGGTGAAACTTCATCCAGGTGCTTCCTCTTCCCTTTCCCTGCACCAAATCCCAGTGCCCACCCTCAGGATGCTGCATTCACCAGCTCAGGTTTGCCACACGCAGCCTACAGAGCAGGCTGGGGGGAAACTCCAGTATCCGGGTATCCAGCAGCATCCTCTGGGCCTCCACATCCCTTCCAGCGCTGGGATGTGGCTGAAGTTAGGCACTGGTTTCCCAGACCCCAAACACAGCATCACAAATGCCACAGCCACTCCTCTGCCACATTCCTCTGCCTTTAACCTTCCTGCACTCACTGAGGGTTTGGTGTGGTCTGGGGTGCCTTGCTCTGGTCAGACCCAAAGCAGCCGCACAGGCTCAGTTTGCTCATGCTCGGCTGCAAGCAGGGCTGACCAGGTCTCACAGTGCCCTGCTCAGGGGTTCCTCACCCAACTCACCCGCCCAAGACCCAGCTCTCTGAGTGCTAAAGCCAGCAGCAGTCCTTGTGCTGGGGACACTCGGAACTGTCATAGGCAAGGACTGGAGATGCTCCACAAGCGAAGTGCAAAAGCAGCTCTGCCTCCCCCCCCCCAAACCAGGAGCTTTGTCAAACTCAGCTCCCTAATCCATGAAGGGTTGGACCAGGAGACCTTCCAAGGTCCTTTCCAACCTGGGCTCTTCGATGGTTCCGGGTTTTCGCAGGCACGAAACACTTCTGAGGCAGCCTCTGCTGCAGCCCACATGGGCAGGGAAGAAGCGCAGCCTCAGGGCCTATGGGATGAGGGCTGGGAAGCACCAGGGACTGGGGCATCTTGCCCTGGTTTCTGGGAGGCTCCTTGGGGTGCACGGAATCTCCCGGCCCACGCGGCCTGGCAGGGCTGTCAGGAGAGCAGGGACCCCCTTGTCCCAGCGCCAAATCCTCCCCTCCTCGGAGCCCTCCCAAGGTCCTGGGAAGAGCGGGTGCTGTTTATGGGGATGTACGGCCAAAGCAGGCGGGTGCAGAGGCCCACGGGGCGCCCAGCAGTGCCCCAGGTACATCACGAGTTGCCCATGGATGGTCGGAGGCTGCCCCAGCAACGCGGGTGGCACCGCTCACCCTCGTGGGGACGGTCCTGGAGCTGCTGCGTCACTCGGGCCAAGGCTGCAACTTCCACCCTGTCGGGACTCCCGGTCCAGCGCTTCCCACCCGCAGCGCTGGGAGCGCCCCGCTCCCTCCCGTGCTGCGGAGGGGTCCCCGGGCAGGCGCTGCACCCACCCGGTGCACGAAGCGAGGCGGGAGCGGGAGGGTGCGGGAGTAAACGCGAGGGTACGTGACGGGGAGCGCGGCGGGGCCCGGGGCGTTCTGTTCGGCCCTGGTTGAGGTTCCCCCGCTCTCACACCCCCCCCCCCCAGCGCCGACGGGACGCGGGAGCGGGACGGGGCCCGGCGCGGCGCGGAGGAGGCGCCGGAGCCACCCCGGCTCCCGCTGGGAGCTCCTCACCCGCGGCCCCGACCCGCCGACGGCTCCTACCTCCCGGCGGCTCCGAGAGCGAGGCGGCGGGACCCGCGGCTCCGCGCTCCCTTCCCTTTCCCCGGCTGCGGCTTGGTCCGGGCGAGAAGCGGCACATCCAGGGGGATCCCGGTGGGCGGGCGGGCGGGACGGGACGGGACGGGACGGCGCCCCCCGCACTTCCCGGCCCGCCCCGGGCTCCCGGAGAAAGTTACCGGAGCCCCCGCAGGGGCGGCGCGTCCCGGCACAACCGCGCTGCGGGTCCCGCTCCGCCAACTCCGGCGGCGGCGGCGGCGCCGGGAGCGCTCGGGACGGAGACCCCGACCGGGAGCGCCTCCGGCTGCAGCCACCCCGAAAACCCGGGCTGGATCCTCCCGCAAGCGCGCACGCGGGACACGCGCGCCCGCCGCGGGCCTGCACGCGCGCGCCGGTCGCCCCGCACGCCCGCACCCGCACGCGTGTGCACCCATGTCCGTGCGCGGGGGCACCGCACCCCGGGGCCCAACAGCGGGCGCCCGCCGTGTGCCTTCGTGTGCGCGTCAGCACGTGCACAGCGGTGGGCGCGCACACGTGCACCTGCGCGCGGGTACGCAGGGTACGCACGTGGTGCGTACACGCGTCCGTGTACACCCGTGTGCGAGGACACGCAAAATGAGGTTGCGCACGTGCAAACGGGCGCGCGTAGACCCCGTGTGCACGGTGCATGCCAGTGCATAGAACACAAGCGCAGCGCACGTGTACACGCAGGATGTGCAGCCTTCAGTTGACAGGGCCAGGGTCTGGCAGTCGCTCTGGGCCTTCACCCCAGCCGGGAAAGGCCAAAGGGTCCAGGGGCAGCGGGAGCAGATCTGGGACCCCCCAGGCTCTCACCCCGCAGCCGGGCAGCACCTCCAGTAAGCTGGGTACCGCTGGAGACCCTGACCGTGCCTGCCCCAGCACCCCAGCATCACCGAGTGGAAACCACTGTCCCCAGTGCCGGACCCACCGCCCAGACAGAGCCCGTATCTCTTGGGAGACCTGGATGGACAAGGGGAGCTGATGCCTCAGGCAGCACTGAGCCACCCACGGCTGAGGAACACTGCCGGCAGCGGGGGGTGCAACGCGCATCACCTCCTGGCCGTGACACAGCGGGGTAGGACCCTCATGGCAGGGAGAGGACGAACTGCCGGGCCGCCCATCCCCTCCACGGTGCACCGGGGCAGCCCTGGTGCCTCAGCCGGCCTGGGTCGGGCATCGCCCTGCCCACCCTGCCTCGTGTGCCGAGCCCCGGTTACCCCAGCACCGTTGGGACCCCGGCCAAACCCTCACGTTCGCAGCGGGGGACGGGACCGGGGTGGGCGCGGCGGCTCCGGGCAGCGCCTCCTGGTGGCTACCGGCGGGGCCGCATCCCCGCCGCAGCACCCGGGGTTGCTCCGTCCCTGTTTCGGGGTGCGGCGGGGCCGTTCCCACCCCGTCCTCCCCTGGAGACCCTTCTCCTTCTTTGCTCTGCCTCTTCCCAAGGGCTCCCGCGGGTACGGAGCCTGCTAGGAGGGAGCTCATGCCCTGTCTTGTGCGTGCTCGGCTCCCCCGAGGATCCCAGATACACTTCATGTGGGGACGTGGCTGTTCTCGCCCTACCCCAGTGCTCAACTGCTCCTACCGGCTTCATCCTGCTCTCTGGGACGGCACTGCCTGTGTCGTGTGACCCTCGAAGGTGAGGGGAGCTGTGCCACGCACCCAACCTGTCCTCAGATCCTCTTAGCAGGATTACCCCTGCTGTGGGCACTATGTCTGGCTTTAGCCTGTCCTCCCCATAACCCTGTCATCACGCACTGCAGGTGGCAGATGAGCCACAGGGGTAGCTTCACAGCATGACCCATGGCACATCACTAGGAAACACCTTCTCCATTGGCTGCATGGGACCTCCAAAGCAGAGGGACAACGTGGGGAAATTTCAAGAGATACCCCTCCATCCACTGGCACAAGGGGAGAGCAGCCAGAGGTGCCCCCAGGATGCTCCGATGGACGGAGTCCCATCCATCAGCCCTGGGAGAGGCCCAAGGTGCTGGGTGAAAGGCATTGCCTGCATCTCTGTTTTGTAATAGGCATAAGCAGCTCAGCAGATTTACTCTTGAGCTGAGTGTGACCCCAGCTAAGCTGCCAGGAAAGGCCCACCGGGCACTGGGTATAGTGTGAGGTGGCACTGAGTATAGCGTGGGGCCAGCCCTGCCACCCTCCCGGGGTCTGGGGGCTTGCCCCAGGACCATCCACCTCTTCCATTTGCATGGCCAGGCAGGCCCAGGTCTGTTTTGCCGCCAGCTTTGAGCCCTGGGGTTCAAACAACACTTGGGTAGCTCCCTACCAGCGATTCTCCACCTCCAGAACCTCAGCCCTGCCACGTCCCCCACCTCAGCACTAATCTGGGCCTCCTGTTTAGGAAAGTTAAAGCGGCTCAGAGCAGGGCCAGATGATCACCCAGATTAAGGATTTAATGGTAGCAGCAGAACCAGCTCAGCATCTCAGCTCTGGGCTGGTGGGTCAGCGTGTCAGTGTGTCAGTGAGTCAGCACATCATGCACACGCATGTGAACAACCTCCCCTCACACACACAGAGGAGCATAAATTCACTGTGATAGGGAAGATGCTGTGTTGCTGGCATAGGAAGATAGGGTATCTGGTGTCTTTATGGGATGCCTCCCTGCCCTGCCCCTCAATTACACTGGTGTGATGCTATTGGGAGGGAGTAGGGACAGTAAAGACACAACGCACGTCCCCATGCACTCACCCCAAATCCACCCCTGCTGCTCTCAGCGCATCTATCGCAGGACACAGCCACCACCGAGGTGTCAGCCGCACACGTGCTGGGGCTGTGGGAGCACCCGGAAGGCTGAGGCCTCCCTGCCAGTGCCTTTTCCCTATAGGCCGAGATATTTTGGGGAGGGTGGGTGATGGCCATGCTGCCCCCAGAGCCTGGGGAGGTGCCCGCTGGGGCTGGCTGATGAAAGCTGCCCTTTGTCCGCTTGCAGGGCACAGCACAGGGCCAAGCTGGGAAAGCGAGTGGGTTTGTCCCCAGATGAAACAGCCCCAAACTGAGCTTTGAGCGGGCCCTTACGCAACAAGGACCTGGGATCTCAGAGGGATGAGCAGGGGGCATTGCCTCCCACTCCGGCAGCATCCCACTCCAAATGACTCCCCATCACCCACCAGCTTGGGCATTGCCAGGCTCTATCACTGGCTTCGATGGAGTTGAGGCTGGGGTCATTGGGTGGTGTTTAGGGAAGCATGGGAGAAGGGATAGGGGAGGTCAGTGAGGCATGGTTAGGTACAATCTCTGCTATTTGCAGTGGGGACACAGGATTTGGGGGTGGGCTGTGGTTTGTCATTTGAGGTCACTCAAGCTGGTCAATAATTGTGAGCTGGGTTCAGGATTGAAGCTGGTAGGGAACAGCATTTTCAGGTTGGGCAGTATCTGCTCTGCTGGGAAACACTCCTTTGATGCTCATGTTATGGGCTCCCCCCTTTCCAACCCCAGTGAGGTGGTACCCAGTTCCCAGCCCCTGTCCTATCCCCCAGTCTCCCATCCAACCCAGCCCCAGAGCCAGGAGTAGGACCTTCCAGCCAAGCAGGACCATTTACCCCGTCCCATTCACACAAGTGGTGCCAGGAGAAAGGAATCAGAGCCCGGAGGTTGTGTTTCCACCCATTTATTTGGGAAGCTGCACCGAGGTATTAAAATAAATTAAAAGCACAGACCATGTGGATGCGTTCACGCGTTAACATGGGGAAGGCAAGGGCAGAGAGGTGGGCAGACAGGATGGAGCATCAGGGAGTCCCAACAGCTGAAGAAACCTCTACCGTGGAAATAGCGATAGCTGCAAAACTCGAGGTACAAGTACAAATCTGTGCCTTTGGTATGGTCTTAAAGGCAGATCCTGAGTCAGACCTCATTGTCAGGCACTAGGCTGGAGGAGACCTGAGGGGTAGGGCGGGCAGCAGGGAAGAGAACCAGATGCGGGGGAAATGAAAAGGGAAACACACAGGAGCTGGTCAGGAGGCAAGGTCATCCTCCAGCATGTCCAGTCACTGCCGTCTGGGGGCCCTTGACAAAGTCACAGCCTCCATCCTCTTCTTCCAGGGCTGTTATTTGTGCCCGATTCCACCCATCCCAAACACCAGGCCCAAGTGGGATACACGAAGCTATGTTGCAGTAGGGGAGAAGAGTGGGTCTGCCCCTCATCCTCCAGTTTCTCACTTGGAGGAAAGAGACCCATTCCCACATGCCACTCTGTTGTCAAGGAGGCTGAGGCCCAAAGTGTCACCAGCCACTCTGAATGTGAGCACAGATGGGGTCCCTCACCCCACAGACCGAAATGTGGGGTCAGCTTGGGACCGAAGGGTGCTGCCAGTCAGAGCAGGGATGCTCAGAGCCACCAACCACCCCCAGCTCAGGCTCAGCAGCCTGATGTGGCCTTTGCTCTGCCCTATGTGACTCCAGGTTCTCTCTGGAGACTCCCTGCTCCCTCTGATGAGACCTTCTCTCTCCCTCTCAGCCTTTCCAAAGGAGTCCATTGCTCCACAGCCTGAGCTCAAGGGAGCTTTCCGTCTTCCCCCACCCCCAAAGAGACAGTCCTGGAGAAGGGGGGTACCCAGCACAGCTCCCTCAACCCTAGCTACAGCCACAGGCATCAACAATCATGTCAGGGATGTCAGTCTTGACGATGTTGCTGTTGCGATCGAAGTAGAGGACAGAGAGCGGCTGGCGTCGTGTGGGCACACAGCAAGAGTGCCCCGATGCCTGGACGTTGTTGGCTTTGACGAGGTTGAAGACAGCTGTATGGAAAGAAGAGGCCATCCCAGGGCTGCCGGCCACGTGTAGAGGGCACTGGCCCACGCAATAGTTTATCTGGTAGCCCTCAGGCTTAATGATCCAGTCATTCCAACCGATGTCTCGGAAATCCACATAGTAGTCCTTGCGGCAGCAGAGGTTGGAGTTCTGGCTGCAGCGGAGGCTGCGCTTGGCCACGTGGTGACCGGGTTCTCTCACCTTTGCTTTGGCCACCAAGAAGGGCTGGTGGGACCAGCTGGCATTGACTATTGCCATATCACCCCCATCCCCACGGCTTTCCAGTTCCAGCCGCAGGGTCCTCTGCTCTCCCCCAAAGAAGCTCTGCAGGGCAGGCATGAGGGTGAAGGCATGCCAGCCGCTGCCCCGCGCGCTCAGATGCTTCTCACTCAGCAGCGTGCGATTGCCCCCCACCAAATCACCTTCCCCACCAGCCAGGAAGATCCGCAGGGTGAGGCTGGCTACCGGCTCTCGTGGGACTCGAAGGTAGAGCCAGAGCTGAGCCTGCAGGATGTGAACGTCCTGGTCTTGTGCGCGGCTGAACTGGAACTGCAGCCCCAAGCGAGAGGGAGACGTGGTCTCTGAGGGCAGAAAGGAAGGAGGTGAATGCTGCAGGATGCAGGGAAGGTGAGGCTGCAGCACCAACACCCTGCACATCAAAGTCAATCTCTGTCAGGTTCTTTACAGGAAAGACATATGAACTTCCCTCCGTCCATGGGGCTTGTAGTCTTTCCCTCTGCTTTCCTTGGGGATGCTAACCAGAGGAGGGTGGTGTTGGAATGGAGGACCGTCTCATCCTGCCTGGCAGAATGGGCAGAGAGGGGGCACCCCTCCCTTCCCCTTTCCCAGAACCACAGAATGGGCAAAGCTGGAAGGGACCACGGTGCTCACATTGCCAGATGCCCTCAAGCAGGGTCACCCACAGCGCTGCTGCACGCTGCAAGGCTCGAGAGCATTTCCAGCCCCCCACCCCCGAGCTGGTCCTTGCAGGTCCCAAGTCCATCTTCGGAGGGTCTCAGGCACCTCGGGTTGCACCCATCCCTCAAGGGAGGGGACCGGCATCGCAGCACGTCTGGTGCACGGTCCCACCTGGCTAATGCAGGAGCAAGAGGAGCCGTTCCTCCTCCTCCTGGCCGCTGAGCCTCCCTCTGCATCCGCAGCGCGGAGAGGTCACCGCGCACATCAGGCTCATTAATTAAGGACTTAACCACCGGCCGCGTGGCCCCAGGCACCCGCACTGCGAGGGGTGGGTGCCCAGGGCCCCGGCCTCGGGGGCTGCGCATCCCCGCGGGTCCCCCCAACCGATTTGGCACCGGGCGCACCCCAGCGCACCCCAGCCCCGTCGGGGGCCGTGGGGATGGCGCCCACCTGGCTGCGCGAAGCTGATGATCTCGTAGCCCTGCTCCTCGCCGCCGTCGTCGTTGTCGGGGCCCCGGCGGGTGCTGCCCGCCTGCAGCCGCCGCAGGGCGCGGGCTACGGCGGCGCGGGACACGGTGTGAACGAGCCGCGGCCGCTCACGGAGCCGCAGCTTCTCCAGCAGCTGCCGCTTGGCCGCTTCCTCCAGCAGCCGCCGCTCCGCTCCCGCCGCACACGACGGGCAGCGCGGTTCCGCCGCCGCCGCGCACAGCACCGCCGACAGCAGCAGCAGCAGCAGCAGCCACGGGCCCTCGCCGCGCGTCGCCATCCGCACCGACGGGACGGACCGGGCCGGCACCGGGAGTGGCGCGGCGCGGCCCGCCCGCTTTGGGCACCTGCGGCCGGGGGCGGGCCCGGCGCCCCCCCGCCATTGGACGGCTCTCCTGCCTGTCCCGTCCCGTCGGGCCGCGGCCGGGGCGGGGGATTACTGGGATTAGCCCCCCCCCCCCCCCCCCCCCCCCCTCCCCCCCAGCCG
>JARCZZ010001105.1:0-34000 GCA_030323915.1 Brotogeris chrysoptera | reverse complement strand
AGGGTGGTGAGGCACTGGAATGGGTTGCCCAGGGAAGCTGTGAATGCTCCATTGCTGGCAGTGTTGAAGGCCAGGTTAGACAGAGCCTTGGGTGACATGGTTTAGTGGGAGGTGTCCCCGCACATGACAGGGTTGCTGGAGCTAGATGATCTTGTGGTCCTTTCCTACGCTAACTATTCTGTGGTTCTATGATTCTATGAGAAAAATAAAAATTAAAAAAAAAAAAAAAGAGAGAAGAAAAAATAACAGAAAAAAAAAAAAAGAAAAATCACAAGGAATTAATTAAAAAGAAGGAGAAAAAGTAATAAGAAAAAAGAAAAAATGTAAAAAACGTTTCTTATGAACTTCCCACTGCATAGTCAATACAGGTCTGTACAAGAGTGCTGGATTCATCTCTGCCTCATGCATCACCAACAATCTTGTCAGTAACTGAGCTCTCTTGCAAGGTCCTCATTCCTGGCAATGTCTCAATGGCAGAAGAGCGCGGCTTGATTTTCATATCCTAACTTGCAGCTGTACTGCTGGCAGTCAAGCGGGGAGGGGGGGGAAGAGAGAGAGAAATTGTGTTTTGATATGAATCAGGTTCATTTGATCTGAAAGTCATTGCGAGAGTATAAAAATGGCATTTTTTAGACTTTTCAGATACTTTTCTTTGTTTGTTTTTAACCATGGTTTTAGAAAACTCATGCTTAAACATTCTATAACGTCTGATATAACTGGTGGGTTGTTATTTTTTTTCTCAGTTGCTTCATTTTTCCTTCTGTTGGTGCACTACTAACATTTCATTATTATTATTATTTTTTTTGATATTAAGGGGATACTGCTGCTAGGGTGAACACCTGTCTCTTCTCTGACATTAATTTCATTGTTTAATATGATTATTCCAAGAAATCGAATAGGGAGCTTATCTTTGTCAAAGTAGATAGCTTTATATATATATATATATATATATATATATATCTCAACACTCTGTAAGCATAGAAGTTATTAATTTGCTACAGTAAATAAAAAAATGATATGTTAGGATAAAAGTCAGGAGAAATCCTCTGCCAACATGTTCATAATCTTATTATTAAACATTTGTGATATGTGATGGGGAATTATCCCTTAATCCAAAATATCCGTGGAGTGCTTGAAATACTTGCTCTCCCCCAGATCAGATATATCCTTTCAAAGCAGGTCTTTGTTCTGAATGTAATTCATCATAGTTATCACACGTCACAAAATGTTACACTGTGTCTTTTTACATTGCAACGTGACATGACATGGTGTAATTAAGGGAACAAATTTAAAAAGCTCCTTAAAAAAAAAAAAAAAAAAAAAAAAAAAAGAAGAAGAAGGGAAAAGAGAACTTACTTCCAGTATCAGTTAATGAGTTTCAGTTCCAAAAATCTTTGTGGAGAAGAAAATCATGCTGATTTATTAAAACTGAATAAGGGCATGATCCAATTCCCACTGTAGACAATAGGTACCTGCACATCAGGGAAGCATTCATGATTATATTTTTGTTAAAGCACAACTGTAAGATCCAAATTTTAAATCTGGATTCATAGAGCTAAAGAAAGGAATTACCATCAGGATCTCTTGATTCTCATGACAAAACCAATGTACCATTGTTATTTATTATTACTATGGTTCTACAAGGACACAGCACTATATGGTGCAATGGTATGTTCCAGAAAAGAATGATAAAATAAACAAGCCTCATTTGTCCCCACTGTAAAAGAGCTTATAGGCTAAAGATACAACTATGAATTGCAATTCCTTTGTCTTTGACGCTCATTAATCTTTGAAGGGGTGAATTTTCACCCAATGTGTAATGTATTTCCAGCTTAACAGATATTTTAACAGTTCAATATACACCAGGGAGAGAGAAGAGCTTCTTAAACTGAAGGCCAACATTGGCACAAGAACAAGTGGGTATAAACAGCCCACAAATAAATTTAGCCTTGAAATTAGGAGGAAGCTTTTACCATCAGAGGACTGGAGTTCTGGAACAGCCCTTCATTGGGAGTAGTGAGATCAAGCAACATAACTAGTTTAAAAATGAAGCTTGACAAATTTATAAATGATATTATATACTATGGTTGCCTACAGGAGGAGGAAACTTGATTTTAATGGTCCAGAAAGAACCTTCCAGTCTTCCAAACACATGTAGGAGAAGGAGTGGCTAAACTTCAAACAGAGAACACCCAAGTGTTCAGCTTATAAAGAGTCATGCACAGACACAGATTTTCTGGATTTCAAATTTACAGATATTGCTTCAATCCATCTCCTTCAATGACATTTCAGTTTAAGGAGAGATTCTTTATCCTTTCTGAGAGGGACACATGAATTTACACCTTCATCAAGATTACCCTAGTACATGATTGGGAATGCAGATACTGAATTGCTGAGGTGAGCAGCTTGAGAGAGGCCGCCTTCAACACCTGAGCAGGGGAAGCTCAGTGACAGGAGCCTCAAATCAGAGTGGTAAGAGCCACCGAGGGAGCTTCAAGTCCTCCACAGAACTTGCCCAGGAGACTGCAGCTCCGTGGATGCAAGCAGCTGACTCAGAGGGGTCGGAGCCGGGAGGAGCGGTACCAGCCCTGACTGATTATAAACCTGCCCAAGGAGCCTGGAGAACAGGGGGGTTTGGAGGCAGTTTAGGCGCAATGGTGAGCACTTGCCTTATGAGCAGGGCCCTGTCTGGGAGCTCTGCTCTGGCTGCCCCAGCGGTGGCCAGCGTAGGCACACAGACAGAGCTGATAAGAAGGGAGGCTGCAGTGCAGAGCTTGGGGTGTAAAGAACGCCTGCGCTGCTCTCCTGAGGGGAGTGTACACAATGGTCGGGGCTGCACTCGGTGCTCCCTGGTGGAGGTCCTCCTGCAGCAAGTGGCTGAGCTGCAGGATGCTGTCAATAGGCTCCTTCCCTCCATGAGTGCCAGTGAACGCTTGAGGCCCCTGCATAGTTTGGTCCTGGAGCAGCAGTGCTGCTTCCTCTCAGCTTCCCTGACATCTTTCAGCCTATTGACAGCATCCCACAGCTCAGCCACATGCTGCAGGAGCACCTCCACCAGGGCACACCAGGTGCAGCCTTGCCCATTGCACACCCTTGCCCCAGGAGAGGAGTGGAGGTACTCTCTACACCCCAAGCTCTGCACTGCATCCTTCCTTCTCATCGGCTCTGTTTGGGTGCCTGTGCTGGTTACTGCCGGGGCAGCCAGAGCAGAGCTCTCAGACCGGGCCCTGCTCATAAGGCGAGTGCTCACCATCCCGCTCACCCACCCCCGCAAACTGCTGCAACCTGCCTTGTTTGCCTGCCCTGTTCGCCAGGCTCCTTGAGATGGGTTTTCAAGCAGTCATGGCTGGTGTCGCTCCTCCTGGCACCTTCACTTGTGAGTCAGCTGCTCACATCAGCTGAGCTGCTGGCTCTTGGGCAAGTCCTATAGAGGACTTGAGGCTCCGTTGGTGGCACTTGCCGCTCTTAGTTGAGGCTTCTGGATGCTGAGCTTCCCCCCGCTGAGGTGCTGACAGCTTCCTCTCTCGAGCTACTCACCTCAGCAATTACTGAAGAGCTGCCCAGCTATTCTATATTGTCTGTGTGACTGCTCTGGGTAACTGATCTCTATTTTTTTGTTGTATGCGTCCTCCTCAGGGGAAGTCAGGTTTTACATTTTGTGTCTGATGCTAGATGGGAAACTGCAGCACATCTACTAGTTGCAGAGGTTTCTCAGGTCTTGTGATTTTAAGTAACTTTTTGCCCACGCAGACTGTAAAGTCAAGTATGTTTACCCTGGCCTCTTTTTTTTGTTTTGTTTTGTTTTTGTTTTTAACCTTCATTTCTCCATGTATTTTAACATTAATATTATAGTATTTATCCCCTTTGCCTGGTAAATCTGGTCTGTATTTGTAGTTTGGTAATGTCCATTGCTAAAAGGTCCAACTGCATTTTAGCTTTGCCCCTGAAGCATATTAAGTGCATGGATATTGCTCATGTTCAGTAACATGTAAAATTACAGATGTAAAACAATGTGTAAAATGGGAACAGTTGCAACTGATTTTGATTTATTTCACAGAACTAATGTTTGCAGATTTGTTATTTTCCTTGATCAAAGTAATCTTCTTCCCCACCATAAGTGGTGATATAAATTACATTCATATCACAGTTTCAGCAGATTGATTAAGAAGTATTTAACCCTTGCCCCATCAGTGGCTTTTTGCATTCTTTGGATCACATTATAATGCCACTGTACTATTTAATTCTACAAGTGTCCATGTCACTCATTTCTGACATACATAAGAGAGTCGCATATGAATGGTGTCCTTTGGTTTCATTTCTATAATACAGCTTTTGAGGAAATCTGAGCCAGAGAGCTCTGTACCTCTGTAAGAGCCAATGCACCTTAGTTCAGATATGTATCAGAGCCAAAGCAATGGCATAAGGGGAAAATAAATAAATAAATTCATTACTCAATAACAGTTCTGCAGTGACTGAGAAAAAAAGAAAGGAGAAAATAGGTTACTGGAGGGTAAAATAAGATTTCTGTGTGCGCCAAAAAAAAAGTGAGGTTGCACTGCCTAAAGATGGCAAGAGCTAAAATATTGATAAAAGTAGTAGCAAAATGAAGTGTTACAACTTACCGACATTGTATTTGTTCAGGAATAATTTAGAAGACCATAAAAAGAGGAAGCACAAAGAAAGCTAAAGGTGAAGAATAAAGATAAGAATGATTCAGAAATTGAAAGATGATTTTTTTCTTCTTCCTCTTCTAAGGATAATGCTTCCAGTAATGTAACAAGTATTTCTTCAAGGGTAGTAAAGTAACATTGCACTTTAGATATTGAAAATAGGAAAGCCAAGAAGAATGTGGTCAAAATGCTTGAAGACGGGGGGGCTAATAGTATTTTATTTCTTTAGTAATTGCCATGTATTGGAGCTTGAATTGACTCTGAAGATGTACTCTTGGAAACAGGAACAAAAGAATAAAAGGAAGTAATCTGCAGAATGGGTTGGAGAGGAGTTTGTTCATAACTGTAAGAAAAGGAAAATGAAAATAGGAATGTAAGAACATATCTCTCAGGTTCGCTCTCTTTAACCAGGCTCTGGACACTTTCACTTCTTTTAGGGATATGGCACCATTGTAAAAAATCAGTATAAATGTTGTTGAAAGTAGTCATGAACTGCTAGTCAAAACATGTTTTATATAGTAGACTTATTATTTCTATATTCATTATAAGTGTATGTCCTGGACAGATCCTTGTAAAAAGTCAAAAGATAGGCCTCACAGGTTGCCCAGAGAGAGCTGGGGTGGTTAGCCCGTAGAATCAAAAGCTCCTTAAAGCTCCTTAGAGCAGCCTTCCGGTACCTAAACGTGGCCTACAAGGAAGCTAAAAATGAACCTTGTACAAAAGCATGTAAGGACAGAACAAGGGAGAATGATTTTAACCTGCCAGAGAAGACGCTGAGATGAGCTCTTGGCAGAAGTTCTTCCCCATGAGGGTAGTGAGGCACTGGCTCAGAGAAGCTGTGGTTGCCCCATCCCTAGCAGGGTTCAAGGCCATGTTGAACAGGGCTGGGAGCAACCTCTTCTATTGGAAGGTGTCCCTACCTATGGCAGGGAGTTGCAAATAGATACCAGAAAGTGTTTTCTAGGATATATGAAAAATGTTTTGAGTATAAAAATACCTATTAAAACATGTTGCTCTGTCCTGTGAGTGACATGAAGTGGAAGAGGTACCCTCCTAGATAAAGTAGTGAATAGAGCTATGGCTATCTGTTTTAGAGGAAATCATGAGTCATCATTAAATAATCATACATATGTATCTGATGTCCAGAGGTCTGAAAGGAAGTAGCTGATTGTCGTCCAAACCAGATTTTAACAACTTTTGGAAAGTTGAGGACATTTCCTGAAGATTGGACATCTGCCAGTAAAATCCCAGCATTTGAACAGAAAGCCAAAGAGATGACCCAGCAAACTGATTAGTCAGATGTCAATCTGGCCAAACTATTGTAACTGTTACTTCAGGGTTCTGTTAGTAAAGAATTAGAAGCTAAAAATATAATTAATGCTAGTCAACATGTTTGAATGGAAAATGGATCTTGTCAAACAAGAGTGCTATATTTTTTTGACAACATTACAGGTCTGGTTGATAAAGACAGTGTTGTTGACATGATACATTTGGATTTCTCCAATGAATTTGATTTAGTACCACATCACATCTAGATTAACCCCCCCTGCATTATATGAAATTAACAGGGCACACATTAAATGGATTTAAACTCCATGCCTGACAGGTCTTGAAATGGGTTTTTTAATAGGGAGAAATCAATGAATTGAGTTTCTGCTGATGTAGTCTCCAAGGAATTAGGGTCTTAATCCAGCTCTTTTCAGCATTTGTATCAATGAGATAAATCTTTGTCAGTAAAATCTGAAGAAATGCCATAACATTTTCTTAGCTGTCCAGCAATGAGTACAGTAATCAGTATTTATAATTGCTTGAACAAAGCTTCAAAACCTAATAAAATTTGTAAACCAAAAAAATGTGCAACTCCCATCAACAGAAGCTATTGATCAGATTTATAAGACAGAAGTGTTTGCAGTGAAAAATGAAAATAACTGAAATAAATAGCAGAATTCTCAAAAGAAATACAAGGCAATGACTATCTCAGTGTGGAATTTTCGTGTAATAGCCAAACAAATGTGGTCTCGGAAAATAGCAGAAGGGAAATATTGGGGAAAATAATTATTATTGTCACTGTGTTATAATATAGGAATAGTAGTAGAGGGGGTTAATTTTTTTTTATTTTTTTTTTTAACTTTCCAGGCAAAATCATAGAATAGTTAAGGTTGGAAAGGACCTTACAATCATCTAGTTCCAAAATGACACTTGGAAACAAAAATGACACTTGTTTTCTTCAGAGGATGTCAACAAAAAATATTAGATATTTTAAAATGTTCTTTCAGCTCTTTTGGTCACAAAGACATATATTGACTTTGACCATACTTCATTAATAACTCACATCCCTCAGGAACTGCGTCTGTTGTTGGATTGGGAGTTTTTTTCCTAATGAATATTCTCATTCAGAGAAACAGTCATTCATCTCTGTTGATTACTTTGCATTAGTAGAAAGGCTACAGAATTTCTCGCAGCTTCTTTAAATAAAATGTGTAAGAATGAGTAAGAATAGAAAGAGTTTATGCAGATGGAAGCAAGTATTATCAATTTGTCTTTGGGGCAAAAAAGGTTCCGTGTGATTTAAGCACTATGCGTGTCTGGTGACATATGAAAAAATTGTGCAGCAGTGGACTGGGAAGAAATCGGTATTTTAATTATCTAAACACAAGTATAATAATTTCGAAGAGCTAAAACTAAGAGAAATTCAAACTTGAATTTACACCCACTATTCCAGTGGCATTATGGGATCTGCTCATCACCTCACATGGTATATTCCCTGTTATTTAGAATGTTTAAGTCAAGACTAGGTACCGTTCTGAAAACTGTGTGGCTCAATCCACCATCCATCTTCAGGAAAATAAAATAAATCAGGCAATAGAGTGTGTATATAATAGATATTCATTGCCTGCCTTTTCAGTCACAGAAGCTAGAAATCAAATCAAACTAAATCAATCTCATCATTAAACAAACAAACAAAAATCTTCTTGGACACAATTAAATAATGGACCTTTTATAAAAAGGTTTGAATTCCATCTTTCATGCTCAGATAATTCAAAGTGCTTCAGATTTCATCTTAAATAGAGTAATTCCTGACTGAATACTCAAAACTCCCTCTAAAGCATGGGTGATATTAAGTTACTCTCTCCTTACTGCCAGCTAGAGTAAACCCCCTCTTTCTGCCTGTCAAACCCCTCCAAATGCTGCTTTGTCATCACACAGTCCTTTCCCAGCCTAAGAGCGCAAGTCTACATTTATTTTATCTCTCATTTCTGGATACTGTGTGTATTGAATTCCAAGTAATTTTTCTAACTGTATCCATTAGCACACACACTATGCATCCAATTTGATCATCTTATTATGTATGCAGAATGCATTTGCATGCATTTCTTTTAACTTGGATCCCAACAAGCTGGGATTCCTGGGTGGGGAATGTGAAACTTGAGGTGCAGTGATTATGAAATGGTGGAGCTCAAAATCCTTAGAGAAGTGAGGAGGGCGCAGAGCAAGTTTCCTGCCCAGGGCTACGGGAGAGAAGACTTTAGCCTCTTCAGGGATTTGCTTGGTAGAGTATCATGAGACAAAGCCTTGAAGGATTTAGATTAGACACTAGGCAGAAGTTTTTTCCTGTGAGGGGGGTGAGGTGTTCATACAGGTTGCCCAGTGAAGCTGTGGCTGCCCCACCCCAACAGTATTCAAGGCCAGGTTGGACGGGGCTTGGAACAACACTTTCTAGGGGAAGGTGTCCCTGTCCATGGCAGGGATTGGAGCTGAATGAACTTTGAAGTCCCTTCCAACCCAAACAACTCTATGATTGCATGATTTTATGCAGCTCATGGCTTCTCTCTTCCTGCACCTGACACATTAACTTATTTCTTACTCCAGAAGTCAGAATGTTATATGGATAGAAAGTGATCTACTGAAACATGGCATATTGTTTTTCTTTTGTTGTGTAAATATGAAATATTGTAGTGTAGAAGAATTGGACATGTTGCAATACCTTATTCCAATATTCTTTCAAACCTAAGTATTATTGCTGCTCTCTGAAAGTATGTTATGAATACCTGGCAGGCATTTTTTTTCCCCTCCTTTTCCCTATTGTATACATAGTGAATTGTGGACTTGGAAGATGACATTCTTGACAGATAAAACTCCCATCAGAGTTCCTGCCTTGTATTAATACATAGCGATGTTTTGATTTAACTGTTAGGAGAAAGTGTATGTGCAAGAGAATTTTTATCCATAAACTACAGACAAAATTAGAATGACAATTACCAAAATAAATCATAATCTGATATAGACTTAAATAGCTATGTACTACCATGATGGCTTAGTAAATTGGAGAAGCAAGGTATTTTTCTACCCTATCTGTGTTTTTATACTGTCCTGTATAATAGTTCATTCTGGTGAAAATCAAGACAATATTTTTTTCAAAAATTATGTATATTAGCCATTTCCAGTTCTTCCTTTCTGATGTTTTTTTATATTATTTTTTGGCTGTAAGCAGCTTGGCTTGTCCATATGCAAAACCAAATGCCAAACAGCAAGGCAAAGGCAAACAGTTACTTGTAAAAAATTCTTGAAATGTCTTGGAAAAGATCAAATCTTTTGAAAGTTCTTGAAGAATTTTGAACTTTACAAACAGGAAAACTTGGCAGGATTTTTTTTCTTTCCAATCCTGGGAGAGCCAGTGTTATGACAATATGAGACTATTTCACATCCGCAATTTAAAGGCTGTAATCTTCCAGTGATGCTTCCATCATGGGCAAGATTAGAATCTGAGGCATGATTTTACTCCTGCCATGTCTGTGATAGTGGAAGTCTTGGTGGCTTCCGTTTCAGGTTACACTGTTTCTTCTCTGTTTGAGAGAAGACGCCCATAATCTGCTGAATTTGTCTTTCCAAGTGAACAAACCATTCCCTTATAGATGGGCCTATCTGAGACGAGCCTCAAACCTTCTCTCCCAGTCATAGTTTCCAATCTACTTTAGCTGCAGGCTATGTTTTATGGCGATGATGGAGATATCTGTTGTTGAGGGCAGTGATAATGACAACTTCTACTGATAATTAAGCATTTCCTTAATGTCTTCCATTCCCAGCACAGTGTGTGATCCAGGCTGGGCATAGATCAAGTTGCTGTTACTGCACTCTTGCCACTAACTCTTGGTCAGGTTAATAACTTCCTAATCAACAGCTTCACTCTCTACTTTTAGTTTCTGACCAGCAAGTGGATGTTCCCTGGCTTTACATTAGCCTTTGAATCTCAAAAATTCTCTTTGTTTTTTGAGCCTGACCAGAGCAGTGCATAGAAATGTAAGAACAAGAGCTTAATGCAAGTCTCTGCTCTAACAACTGAAGTTAACTGGAATTCCTCATTTCAAAGCAAGATCTGATTTAAAAAAAAAAAAAAAAAAAAAGAAAAAGAAATTTTCACACTAATTACCCCAGAGACCAGACTCTATATGAGTTAGGCAAGAACATTTCCCACTGAAATCAATAAGGGTTTTTGAGAGGTGAGGAAAACATACTCGTTAGCCAGTCTAACCTGTATATGATTGCTAGGATAAGTGTGTACCTTTGTGTTAATATACTTTTGTGGGGTTTGGGTTTATTTTTATTCTTTTCCCAGCAAGGACAAGGATTTTCACATGGTACCATGTGTGCTATGTTACATAATAGTGATTCACACCCCGGAGATAACACAGGATTGGAAATGATGAAAAGGGTATGCCAAGTTAACAAACGCCATGTATACATTATAATATGGCTGTGAGTTTCCAAATAGGAAACAGGGAAATAAAAAACAGAAGATAGATGTATGTTGATTTATTGAACAGGTTGTCCAGCCTATGTGTAAAATCTTTGTGACAGCAGAGTACATCATGGCATGCTGCAGCTATCCCTGGGCTTACTTATCACCCACTGGGAAATGCACTCTTCTTGTTCATTATGGCCTACTCTTTCCAGAGATATGCATTTGCAAGTTTTCTTCATTTTGTAAAAAAATAAAAAAAGAAATCAAGCATAAATCCATTGTCAGGTTTATTCCCTTGATTATAACTTGAAATATTCTTCCTCTGCACGTGCTCTGAGCTGTTTTCTTTCCTCTATGCATCATGGCAGCTGTGTGCAAGCATACAAAACTTGAATTTGAGAATTCATTTTTTCCTAATAATAGGTTTCTTTCCTGGCTAAGTAAGGATCCTGTGTGATGTAAACGCTGTATAGCCAAAAAATTTTGCATGCTGATTAAAAGGCCTTTTCATGGCAAAACAGGTGTCCCTGGTCAAACCCATCCGATTTGATTCACCTGATGAAGAGAAAGCTAAAGGTGATTAAGCACTCTGAGGGCTGTCTCCAGATCTGCATTGCTAAAAGCAGCTTCATTGAAAGCAAGACTAGAAAAAAAAAATGAAAGTAGCTTTCAGTGAGATAGAAACTTACTTTGGAAATGCCTGTTTATGACAATATCTTCCCAGTTTTCATCAGCTTTTGTCATCTGTTTAGTTTGTATGTTGTCTGAAAACCTTTGAAAGAAAATATTTTCACAAATGTGAAAACTTTCCATCTCTAGTTTTCTTTATCTTTCAAAAGGAAGAATAAGAATACCCAAACAAAGAAAAAAATATTCCTCCTGTAATTTTGATCTTTTCCTTGCCCTTAAATCACTTCCATTGAACCCAGTCCTCTCTGGACTTGGAGAACAAGTTCATTCCTATCACAAGAGGCTGAAGAAGGAAAAAGGAGAATAGAAAAAAGACCATAATAAAGTAAGCAGAAAATCAATCTGTTTGCCCACTGTTACCTTCCATAACCTCAGCCAGCCACCTCCCAGAGTGATGTTCTCAACATGGTTTAGTGATGGTTGCAAAGGCACCCATGAAGACAGTTGTATTATAGATGTGGACTAATTGGCTGTGAAAGGACTAGTAACCCAACACCCAGATCAAAGCAGACAGCTCACTTCACTGCTTTACCACTGCTGAAGCATGCCTGATGTTTTAAAAGCAAATCCTTCTTTCTTTCAGTCAAGGAAGAAGTAACAGGTCAGTCCTGTGAGTTCAAAGCAAAGATACTCATTGAACAGGCTCAGTCTTTGCTTCCTTTGTCAGTTGCAGCCAAAGGATTAATGATTTATCTGGATGCAGCAATGACCATACAGAGTTTCAACTGACCTTGTATTGTCTAGAATGTAAAACTTCCATTCCTACCCAAATGCATCTTATATTTTCAAATTATTGGTAATGTAACTGGTTACCTAGTGCTGATTTTGTACCTAGTTTTCATGTGCAGAACTATATTAAATCTACAAACTCTATAGTGCTTGTGTTGAGAGGCAGGTAGGAAACATGTTAAGACTCATCATCTTTCTACTTCTGTGCATATACATTCTCTGTTGTGTATGTGGTGCTGACCAGATGAAAGACACTATTTTGCTTTCACCAGGAATTTTGTGAAGTCTGTGAAGACTTATCTATCTCAACTTCCATTGTATCACCGGGGTCTTAATTAACTAGCCTGTTCATAGGCATTTGAGGGGTCCTTCTCATCTGGCCTCCAGTTTTCACTTTAGAAGAGTATAATTTTCTTATTGGTCCCACGTTATACCTGCTAGGATGCCTTAGCTACCCTGGGATACCTCAAATGGCACTTGGCACCAGAGGAGGCTGAAGGTCTGGTTGGCACTATCAGTAGAGCCTACAGAGTTAGTCACCTCCATCTGGGTTGGACTCTAGTTTAAGTGAGATGAAAAATGCCCTATGTCTCAATTAATTATAAGGAAACTTAACATGACACCTATGTGTATGTGTCCTTATCAGGGAACTGCAGAGGCCCCATAATACATCCATTCTTTTCGCTTTTTTGGTAAGAGACTGAAAGAAAGCAAGGGGGAGCTCTTATAAACTTAGCTAATGTCGATTCAAGTTTCTAAGTTTATGTCAGTAAATATTGCACTTTCAAGTTGCTTTATTTAGAGATCTGCTACAGTTTTGCGCACATAACCCAGGAATGCACCAATACAAAGCTTTCCTCTTAAGCTGATACGTCTGATCTCTGTACCAGGGAAGGTTATGGAATAGATCATCTTGAGTGCACATGGAACTTGGAGGACAACCAGGTGATCAGACCCATTCAGGATGGTTTTATGAAAGGCAGATCCTTCTTGACTGACCTGAGAAGATTACTTTCTTAGTGGATGAGGGAGAGGCTGTAGATGCTGTGTACCCAGACTGTGCCTTTGATACTATTTCCCACATCATTCTCCTGGAGAAACTGTCTGCTTATGGTTTGGATGGGTGCACTCTTCACTGGGTGAAAAGCTGTCTGGATGACTGGGCCCAAAGAGTGATGGTGAATGGAGTTGAACCCAGTTGGTGGCCTATCACAAGTGGTGTTCTCCAGGGCTCAGTACTGGGAACAGTTCTGTTTAATCTTTATCAATGACCTGAATGAGGGATCAATTGAAATGTCTTACTGGCATAGGCAACACCAGGCTGGCTTGGAATGCCAATCTGCTGACGGATAGGAAGGCTCTGTGGAATGATCTGAACAGGCTGGATCTATGGGCTGAGGCCAATGGTAAGAAGCTCAACAAGGCAAAGTGCCAGGTCCTGCACTTGGCCACAACAACCCCATGCAATTCTCCAGGCTTGGGGAAGAGTGACTGGAAAGCTGCTTATGGAACAGGACCTGGGGCTGCTGAGTGCCCTTGGGTTCAGCAGTAGTAGTCATTTTTCTCCTTCTTAGTAGCTGGTGCAGTGTAACTCCTATGGCAGTTACATTCTTTCAATTCTAAGCCTACAGCACCCAGGATTCCCAGGCGATCTCCCACCCAAGTACTAACCAAGCCTGACCCTGCTTAGCTTCCAACATCAGATGAGATCAGGCGTTTTCAGGGTGGTGTGGCCATAGGCAGCACATGGTGGGCGCCACAAAGAACTATTATGGTTTAAGCCTAGCCGGTAACTCAGAACCATTCAGCTGCTTGCTAACTCCTCCCATTCTCTCTCCTGCCACTCCCGTGGGGATGGGGAGGAGAAGTGAAAGAATGCAATTCACACGGGTTGAGGTAAGAACAGTCCAATAACTAAGGTATAATAAAACCACTACCACTACTACCAATAATAATAATGAAACAGGAAATAACAAGAGATGAGAATACAGCCGCTCACCACCCTCCCACCAATACCCAGCCAGATCTGAGCAGTGATATAATCCTTCTGGGTAACTGCCCCCAGGTTATATACTGGGCATGACATGCTGTGGTGTGGAATACCTCTTTGGTCAGTTTGGGTCAGGTGTCCTGTCTCTGCTTCCTTCCTGCTTCCCCTCCTCTCTGGCAGAGCATGAGGCTCAGAAAGTCCTTGGTCAGACTAAATGTTACTGAGAAGTAGCTAAAAACGTTGATGTTATCAGCACTGTTCCCAGGCTGAAAGTCAAAAACACAGCACTGCACCAGCTGCTAAGAAGGAGAAAAATGGCTGCTACTGCTGAACCTGGGACGCTGAGTGACAGAGCTGAACATGAGCGAGCTTGTGCTCAGCCAGCCAAGAAGGCCAACATCATCCTGGCCTGTATCAGCAATCGTGTGGCCAGCAGGACCAGAGGAGTGATCATCCCTCTCTACTGAGCACTGTTGAGGCCATACTTCCAAACCTGTGCTCAGTTCTGGGCCCCTCACTACGAGAGACACTGAGGTGCTGGAGCACGTCTGGAGAAGGGCAACCGAGCTGATGAAGGGCATGGAGCACAAGTGTGATGAGGAACGCCTGAGAGACTGGGGGGCTTTAATCTAGAGAAAAGAAGGCTCAGAGAGGACCTTATTGCTCTTTACTACTTCATGAAAGGAGGTTGTAGTGAGGGGGGAGTGTGTCTCTTCTCCCAGGTAACAAGTAATAGGACAAGAGAAAATGACCTCAAGCTGCACCAGGGGAGGTTTAGACTGGAGATTAGAAGCAATTTGTTCCCCAAAGGGTTGTCAAGCACTGGAACAGGCTGCCCAGGTGGTGTCACTGTCCCTGGAAATATATAAAAGACATGTATACGTGGCACTTAAGGAGATGGTTTCATAGTGGACTTGGTAGTGCTGGGTTAACGGCTGGACTTGATGATCATAAAGATTTTCCAACTTAAACGACTCCATGATTCTATTATTTATTGTTTTGTGACTCTGTTTCACCCCACTATCCCTGTTCCTGCATTTATGACCAAGATTGAACCAAATGATGAAAGCTAGACTACATTTTTAATGGGATTAATGGAGTTTTTAATGGATAATTTATGGCTGATCAAATACATTCAGATGGAACGCTGAACCAAAATGTTCTAGCAGACATATTTAAAGGAAAATAATAATGACAAAAAACTTTCATTTCCATTTATAATCTACCTTTGCTTGACCTTAATTTCATTAGTTTATGCAATATTCATAGCAGCAAAAAATCTTTCCTACATCTTTCTTAAATAGTTCCACTGTAAGCCTGAGTGGATAGTAAAAGGGAATAGTAATAATGAATAGAGTCTTTTGAAATATTCATAAAGAAATTCAAAGGGTTCAGAATCTGATCTTTTCCCATTGCTTTAATTTTGTGGGCTTTTTTCCGGTTTGGCAGAATTTCCTGTTATGTATCATATTTTCTTCATTCAAAAAGAAAGAAAACTTCAATTCTCATCTCTTTCTTTTGAACTTAAGTTAATCGTGATCAGTTTTCACATCACAACATAATAAGCACACAATATTTTATTTAATAGCATAGTAATAAGTACAATAATAAGAACAAGTATTCTAGGGATGTGGAATTTACTATCTGAAATTTCAATTTAGGAATATGCTTGTTTGCATAAACAACAAAAAAAAAGTGTTACATAAAAGCTACATTTTGGAGTCCTTAGAAACACATTGTAAACTCATTGGGTGATGTAGAATCTAATTAAAGTTTTCTTTGTTATTCTTGAACCTGACACAATATTTGATTAACATCCTCAGTTTTATTTAAATGATTGCAGCGTATATGACGTTTGTGAAAATGAGACAGTTTACATCACTGAAAATCTGTCCTTGTGCCTTTGATAAACATCATATATTCTTTAGTTTACCTAATCTTTACTATATTGCTATTTAGAGTCTGGTTGTGATTACAGTGCTGAGCATGGACAACCCTATGAGGAGTAATCAGCTTACAAGGCAGATACTTTCCCCAGCTCTCTGTTTTTCCATGAAAGAGGGGAAATTCAAAGTGGTGACTCTTTGTGAGGTGGTTGTCATTAGGTAAATCATCATGAGATGTGGATACAGAGATAAAATTTTCCTTTCTCATCACCTTTCTATGTTACAAGCTTATTATATTGGAGAACTCTGCATTGTCCATCTGGCAGTCTCAAAAAAAAAAAATTGGCTGGCTTTAGACAGAAGAGAAAAGCACATCAGCTTCACAGAAAATCAGATTTGTGAAAGAAAAAAAAAATACAAAAGGTGAAAAGACATGCTGAAATAAAAAAGATCTGATTTTTTTTTTTTTTTTTTCAGTATAGGAGAAAGCAGACCCCAATACTATGCATCTGGTTTTCCTGCGCCAACATTGACACATGGCCATGTCATACCTCTTTAACTGAGCATCCCAGGACCTACCTCTTTCAGGGGAAATGAGGCCTCTGGAAAAGTGTGAGAAGCTGAATTAGGGATATGTAGGGGCAATTTAGGGGATAAAGTATCTAACTCCATAGGAAACTGAACTCATGCTGCTCATGAAACAAGTTTTTGGATGAAAGTTTCCACAGGAGGAAAGGGTAACCCTGTAGGTCCCGCTACCCAGGGGGAGGCCAGGGACTTTCCCACCCAGCTCACTGCATCCTATCCATCATAGCCCTTGGAATAAGAGACTTTGTTTTGATTTTTGCAGATTTTTAATTAAAATGTTTATCATTCCACAGGAGATAAGAAGGCATACATAAAGTCAGGGGATTTTTTTTCTCCCGATTCTCATTTATTTTTCTTCAGTGTTCCCTCCCTCGTGAATAGCACCACTTCAAGTGAAATAAAATTCCCTCCTTGGTCAAACACACTAGAATGTTGTTGGAAACAAAGCATCTGAAGTTGTTTCCATCTTCTTTCTTTCTCTCTAAATGGCTTGCCTTTTTTTTTAGGAAGGCAATCCCTTTCATGTCGCATAGCACATCCTCACTGGCAGCTACAGTGTGTGCACTTTATTAGAGCATTTTTTCCCCCTAGATATAATGGCACCAATTAAATTACCTTGCAGCCTGACCTTAATCTGGCAGGAATGATTATTCCATGAAACAGTTAGGGCTCTAATTGACATGAAGTGCCTGCAAAATATGTCTTTTGCAGCAGACCCTGTCAAAGTCACATTGATATGCTAATACCCATAGCTGGCAGAATCACTTCATAAAGGGA
The DNA here is from genome assembly GCA_030323915.1 of Brotogeris chrysoptera. Classification (NCBI taxonomy): domain Eukaryota; kingdom Metazoa; phylum Chordata; class Aves; order Psittaciformes; family Psittacidae; genus Brotogeris; species Brotogeris chrysoptera. The sequence continues at coordinate 16,930 of JARCZZ010001105.1, read as the reverse complement.
GACACTGAAAATTGAATTATTTCCATTTCAGTACCTAGGAATCTAGTGATCTGTCTGTATATGTAACTAAATAGGTGCAGTACTTTATATGGGTAAACAGCTGTACTAAGGCGTTGCTATGGAAACTGCTTGACTCATGACAATTGTGTTAGTGATGAAGTCATTAGTGGTGTGAAATGTACTTTGAGGTTGTCAAGTGTACACTCCAGGAATATTTCAACAGTATTAGTGGAGCCTTTTCATTTGCATAATTTAGGCTTTCACATATGATCTCGTTATGGTGTGTGGAAATAGCATGCCATAGCCATGGCACAACCACACTCAGCACAGGGTTACTCTTGTGCGGTTCTGCAATGAAATGCATTGGATTGTGCATGCAGAGTCAAGTTCTCCTTATAACTGAATCTTTTCTTCCTTGCCATTTTTTTTTTTTTTAATAAAAAATGTTTTGAGGCATAGCACTGTTTGAAAGATGAACTGCTTAAGCTTTTATGTTTAAAATTAAGTTGACTTTGAAAGTCCAGATGCCTGTTGTTTCTTTTTTCTACAATAGCTCCAGATTTACTCCAGAGAAACCACAAGTAGTTTCAAAATCATAGGAGGCTCCTTTTTTCTCATCTTAGCTTTTCACTATTTATCACAGTTAGTGCTATTTCCCATGCTATAAAGCTGAATGATGAATCCCAGGACTTTTCTTGGAGTCCTATGTCCTTTCCTCTGGTTTTAGTGTTTCAGGCTATGGAAAGCTTTGGGTTTTTTTCCTGCTGACAGGGGGATACAAAGAAGACTTTAGCAGGTCTTTGACAAGCTATCTGAAGGGAATCCTCCAGTTTTTATGTACCCTCCGGCAGTAGCGTGCCTGCTAAAGCTGTGGTACTTATTCTTTTATATGTTCTGCCCTTCTGTGGGCTGTCCCTGAGCAGGCAAGTAGGGAGGGAGCAGAGCTTGAGTGTCTCTTTATTAGAGGCACGTCATCTCTGCCATGTCAATCACCTACCAGGACCAAAGAAATACTAATGGTTCCCTGGTTGATGTATCTCAAGATTCAATACCCCAAAATCAAAAATAAAATAGTATTTATTTAGTCTACACCTACACATACAAACATACACACAAGCAGATGCAAGAGATGTCACCAGTAGAGAGAGATCAACGCAATAGCTCAAGATTGTTACCAAGGTAAGTTAGAAGCCTAGTAATAGCAGACCTAGTGGGTTGATCTCACTTCTTTACAATGTCTGATCTGCTGCAATGCAATCTAATGCTGTGTGTCCACTCTATACATTCAGCCTAATATTGTATAATCACTAGTCTCTTATGTATTAATTTCAGCTTAGCTTTACGATAGGGATGAGCAGAAAAGTAAGCATGAAATCAAAGCTGGATTTGATTAGCATACTTTGACAGGATCTTTACTAGTCAAGGGTATCTTTAATATTGTATTTAAAGTGTGCAACTCTGTGTGAGGTGGAGGAAGAGTCATTTTAGCAGACTCTGGTAGCATAATAACAAACTATTGCAAATCATTACCTTTTTCAAAAAATTTGAGCAATTGGTAGAGTTCAATGGTTTTCTGAATCAATTTCCTTCCTGTCTAATGTCCTTCATTCCAAACAAAAAAAAAAAATAAACAAATGAGGCTGAACAACAAAACAAAACCTTTTCCCCTTAAAACCAGATATTTTTTCTTCTTCTTCGTAACAGAAAATTCATCTTTCTTTTTCTTTCTGAAAATTTAAGATGATCTATTGGTATGCTAGTGGAAAAATTAATAGGTTAAACAGATGAGACTCTCATAGTTTTTCACAACTACTCCATAATAAGGAGAAATATTGCACATCAAACTTCATCTTGAAACCCTACATGTCTTCCAAACCTATTTCATAAATCCAGATTTCACATATTCTTAGTTCTTTTGTATTTTTCCTAATCCACTGGCCTCTTAGAAGTTTAATATCTTGAACTGGCCAAGATAGGAAATTTTGCATGGCTGATCCCTCAATTAGCCTCCTTCCACTACAATATGGAAAAGCTGAAAACATACCCAGGGAGCTGGCTTGAGAAATAAAAAATATCTTCATAATAAACAATTAACAGAAAAAGGTGCAATACTGGCATCATGCCTTGCTTGATTCCTACACGAGCTTTCTGTGGCGGTTTGCCTACCTTATTTTTTTGCAGCAACAATAGCAACACAAGCAGGAATTTTTGAGGTAATGTTCAGGGTCCTATATCAGCACAAGCAGTTAGCTCAATTTAAGACCATGAGCTAGGTCTTTTGCTACTGGAAGGCCACACATCAGCCTTAAAGGCAGTTTAACCTTAAGAACTTCTGTGCGAGTAAATGCAGTTTACAGAGAGCTGTTGTGTATGTCCAAGCTCCCAACTTGCTGTCATGGGAGGAGAATCCTAGCAGTCCATGTTTATGCAAACAGGGAAGGCCCCCAAGCTATCAAGACCCCATCATTAGGATAAAATGATTAGGAGACTGAACAGGGACTTGCATGGCCAAAAAGCTGCAGTAAACCATAGCTATCTTCTGCGTGTTAGAAATTACATTTGGTATGAGTTAAGCCATGGGCAGCAATTTATATCTGAGTTATGGCTGGTCTTAATAAAGTTTTCATTATGGAAGACTTAACATGCAACAGAAAACTCCTACTTAGGTCTCAATTTCTTGGTGAAAAGGGCAGCCCCATAGTCACTGCTTTTGATCACATCCTGAATTAAAGAACTGGAAGAAAAAAGTAACAGGTTTGCACATCTATTGCCCATCTCACTTTTCAGATGTATTGAGCAAGGTGACATGAGCTTTTTTCCATCACAAAATCCTGTGAAAAACTGGTGCAAACCAGGGACAACTCAGTGTTAATTTTGTGTAGCTTAACACATGTGAACTGAACTGACTCAGCAGTGTCTGCTGCTTACACAGATGCATCGGGATCTGACACAACTTCTTGCTGGCATAGGTTCACTCAGGAAACATCATCCTTCAAGTCACATTTTTGCCTTAGAGATGTAACTGTAAACCCATGCAGCCAGCCAAAGCATTTCTTTATTTGTGGATGGGACCTTGGTGGCAGGGGGGATTTAGAGGCTGCGGCTGTCCTCTCTTCTATCTATATTTGGCATTTCTTTCAAAATCTCTGCAATGTTTTAATTCATTCTTGCTCAAATACACTGATTTTTTTTCAGTCCATTTTGAATTTGGCTATGGTTTAGCACAACAACAAAACAAGGCACAGCAAAAAAGGAGATACAGTGTCTAAAAGGGAGAGAGACTATGTTGTGATGAACAAATAAGGGAAGCTCTCCAAACTAAAGACTTCAGGCAGGTATGAAATGACACTTCTGGCAGGCTTTTTTAGGCTTCCCCATCAATGAAAGCCTGATGGGTGACTGGAATCGAGCAGAGAGGAGCTTGATCATCTTTGTTCAATCCTCCAGAGGACAGTTCCCTACAGCACTGATGTGGTTTTATATTCCTTAGAAGAAGCAGCAGCAGAATGTTAACAAGCTTCATTTTCCCTTCACAACATCTAGGAAGTGACCTTTGACCACTTCCCTGGCTGTTTGTGTTCTTGATGCTGATAGAGCCAGATTTTCACAAGACAAACCCAGTTAATTTTCATGGCAGCCACACTGTTGCAAACCAATTAGCAAGCCAGCTTGATATGGTAAGGTTGCAGAGATGCCCATGGCTACTTTAATAAGTTTCTTGTGTATCAGTATGATACTATTGATTTTTCTCCCTTTGGACCAAAAGACTAAAGTTCAAGCTCTGTAGCAAATAAAGTAAAAACCGTGGAGATTCCATAGCATGTATACTAATTTAACCTTTCAGGAAAAGAAAAAAAAAGGAAGAGGATATTATATGGATGCTTCTTTTTGCTTTTGTACACACTATTTAAGATTAATGCAAATAAAACTGCGGCTGCATTGATGATTCTGCTGACCTAAAGGTCACCATGTATTACAGATCAAGTCACCAACAGAGAGCTAGGCACTTTACAGAGACACATAGGAAAACATAATTCCCACATGCAGAGGTAGACAGGGCAGACATCAGAGGCAAAAGGATGTTGGAAGTACAAAAGCAATGAAATTGAGGGCCCCTGTGCAGGTTACTGTTGCTTAATGAGTTCCTGCCCATCAGTTAAGCCGGAATAGACGTTGGATGGGCTCCAAGCCCACGGAGAGTCAGGTTTTAGCCACTTTGCCACCTTGTTGGCTTAAATATCTTCCTTGGAGATATTCAGAAGTTGGCTGAAAGAATGGTATTACAAGGAGATGATCCCAACTGGACAGGGTGGAGATACTGCGCCATTGTCATTTAACGTAATTAATCGTCTGGAAGTTGGCATTGGATGAGCAGGGGAGGAGAGAGCATGAGTCATCTCCCCTGTGTGAGCCAGTAGCAGCCTGAAGCACCAACAAGGCTGGCCCCTGTTTGTTGGACCTGGGTTTCAGTATCAGCTCTGTGTGGACTCAGTTTCTGGCTATCCACAAGCTATTCAGTCCAACTGACCCCAAACATTCAGAAGTCATGAGCCAAACTCCACAGGTTTTGAGGAAAGTGGAGAAAACATTAACAAGGGATTTTATTTGCTTTCCCTTCTGTGGTATTGGAGGCTTTAAGACAACCTTTTGTCTTCATCTTTAATCTCCTTTCATGAATATGAAATCTGTAACACAGTTTAAATAGAGAAAATGAAGCGATGGGAGCTTTGTTGTGATGTAACATTTTCATGAGTTTGTCAGCTACCTCCCAAAACAGCCTGAACCTCTAATCACATTTTCCTTCAGTTTTCAACTGCAAGATTTCAAAGGAATCTAAAAAGATGTTTGCTTTTGAGAAACAGGAAAACTTCATTTAATGTGATCTGTTGGTTTTTTACCCTGCTGTCTGAAAACTCACTTGCCTGAGCTCTTTCCCAAAGAATTGAGTTAATCCTATGTTCTAATGACTGTTCCAGTAGGTAACTGGTTAGAAAAATACCAGTTTTACAATCAACAGTGTACAGTATGCAATGCTTAATGCCGCTAATAATAGTCATGAACTCTCTGGATTTGGGCAATTCCTATAAGATGCTGGTTCCATAAACAAAAGTCAAATTGACAACTGCTGAATAATCCTGCTCTATATATTTCACTTGACTTTGTGTTTGCTTGCTGTGAATTACTTTCTCAAATTTTGGTTATGAAATACCTCTCAGTATGAATAAATTCATAAATTTGTATCAAACATAGTCTAGTATTTACTTCTGCTGCTCTAATTTCAATATCATCAGAAAGAGTAAACTAGCTTTACTGACTTCATTAACTATTTTGAGAAGTACAAAGTGAGAAGCATCCTCTGGCCTGTTCCTAGTTTCCTTGTTTGATGGGAGTCTGCCATTTACAAGAGTTGGCAGAGGCCTCTTTCATTTCTTTGTGTGTGAGAGAGAAGGATTTTATAACCTGGGGCATTTTGGTGGAAGGACTGCATACTGCTTGTGCACATGCTGCTCTGGAAATGCAGAAAAGCAGACAAGTGCCACTTATTCCATGTCCATTACTTACATATGCAGTATGAGCACTGCCTGTCCCACTGAAATTTGTGGGGAAAAACCAGTATTCATCTGGTCCTTATAAAAACAGCAAACCATACTCCTCCTTTAGGGCAATCTATGTAGGTAGTAATTTTACATTGCACTCTTTTCATTGAAGGTATGTGAAACAGCAGAAAGGTAGCTTCTGTTCTATTTTACTGACCGCGCTGATGAAGTAAGATATGAAATACCATTTTATCCATACCTTACTCTAGATTTATTCTGTTGGTTTAAAATCATGTCTCAGCTTCCAAGATAGCCAGGAATGAGTGTGTTTAGAACAAGGTGAGCTCTCAAAGTAAACTGGGACACTGCCCATCTCAACTTTGTTCTTCACCTTGAACATAGTTTCTCCAAAGAAAAATCACCTACAGCTGCACCAAGAACAGAGGAAAGAGGTATCCTGCCTAACACTTTGGATCTTACACTATATGCAGGAATTAGTTTTGCTTTCAGGAATTTTACTCCATGCTGGGATACATTCTGGTGCATAGTGGCTGATCTGCTAAACCTCTCCAAAGAAAGTTCAGGAGGCTCTGACAAAATACAAGGTATCCTGAAAGGCTACTGAGAAGACTATTTTTCAGGCTTCTCCTTTCCTCTGTTTCCAAGCATCACATAAACTTTTTACAAATGCTCTTGGATTGTTAAAACATATAAATCTGTACTTGGACCACCTACAGATGGGAAAAGGAAATGCTTGGGGCTAAAAAATAAAAGAGGTATGTTTTTTTCATAAACATGACATAATTTGTGGTGGCATTTGCTGACTGTTACAGTTAATGAATTTAGAGGGTGCTCACTGACAGTGCAAAACCATGAAGGCAGGACTTGCTTCACAACATCCAAACCAGCAACCATGAAATGAATAACCATTTACCCAGAGCACCACCTTTTGGTGCCGGTGCTGTTTGCAATTAATTCAACAGGAGTATACCCATGTGAGAGAGATGAAATGAGAGACAGAGGCACAAGTCTTTCTTTTTTCTCCCATATTACAGTATTCAGCTATGGAGAACAGTTATTAGGGTGTAGTGAAAATAAAGCATCAAAATTTGGCAGAGAACTGTACTTGATTTGTGCTTTCTGGAGATTGATGCTTAGACACTAGGAAAGGGTAGATTTAGATTAGACATTAGATAGAAATTATTCCCTATGAAGGTGGTGAGGCACTGGCACAGGTTGCACAGAGAAGATATGGCTGCCCCATCCTCAACAATGTTCAAGGCCAGGTTGGACAGGGCTTGAAGCAACCTGGTCCAGTAGAAGGTGTCTCTCCCTGTGGGAAGGAGTTGGAACTGGATGAATTTTAAGGTCCCTTCTAACCCAAACCATTCCGGGATTCTGTGATTCTATGAAATAAAGAGTGGTCTCATCATCCTGTGCTTGTCTCAGGTTGTTGATGGGCGTGCCGGAAGAGTGCTCAACAAGAGCCATATGTTTTTCCAAAGTCTTGGGAAGTCATCAGAAAGCCAGTAAAGGGCCTAGGAATGGTGCAGAAGGCCATGTGAGATTGATGAAATTGCATTTGTGATCTGTCATCCATCTTGTGGAACAGCTACTGCGAGATGTTGGGCTTTTGTTGGCTGGGTTACTTTGACTATCAGGAAATTCAGATGGAGCATCCAAATCACTAACAGCTGAAGGAAAAGCCAAGGGAAAGTTTGCCTTTAGCGGTGAATATGTGACTTAGCCATGTCACAAGGCAAACACTGTTTGGGCTGGATATTTTCCCTTAATCTCCAGCAAGCAGCAGCAGGTCTTCTAGAAAATACAAGAAAATGTATTGTTATACTTCTGGATTCTCTTTCATCACCACCAAATGATGGGGCAAGTTAGATAGGTGAAAGAAAAGAAAAAAGCCTGATAATGATAAGAAGAATATGGATTTTCTTGTGAAATAATCTGTATGTGGTGAACTTCAACATATTATTTCTATTTATATTACTGCCTTTTATTTTGCAGGTTTCTCAAAGGCAAATAATCTAGACAGAAAACTTTAACTTTCCAAGTCATAAAAAGAGCATAGATATGTAGATAGCTTAGTCATTTTGCCAAAGCATGAAGCCTTCTATCAGTCTGGATTGAAGATAATAATCGCTCAATGTATGGACTCATGCCAGTAGGCTGCTACTACCAGAGCTGTAATTATGTATGGCACAGAAAGACAGATGATGTATGAGGTTTACAGAAATGGTGCTGACAAGGTGTTTCCAGTCTGGCATTCTGCTCTGCAAGATTTAGTACAATATGCATAGGGTTATCCTCAGGACTTCAGATATCCCAGAACATGAAATCACTGTGGAGAAGGTTAAGCTAAAAGACAATGGGAACGTAAAAATAGTAGCACCCCTTCCCCTCTCTCTCCCAGTATTTGTCTAAGTATGAGCATTTCTGGGATGGAATCTGTCTGCATAACTCAGATTTAAGTATCTAAGCATGTCTTGGACAACTTTTTTATTCTCATGGTATTTTCAGGCCAAGTTTACAGGGTACCACTGAACTCCTCTGACTATTCTATAACTGAGTACATTGGGCGGGTGAAGCAACATAGGAATTACATAGGAATATGATGCTGTGTGGAGTAAGGCTGAGCTGATAACCCAGAAATCTTGGTTCTTTCCTTTGAAACTGCAGGAGCTGGGCAAACCACTTCTTCTGTGCCTTTCTTACCTTTCTCACCTTTCTCTTCGTTGTCCAGAAAATAAAGATACTAGAATATCTTGAAAGTTTTTAGCATGTAAAACATTTCTATTGCTCACAAGATTTTCCTTGTGAATTCCATCCTTCTCCATTGTACATCTCACAAGACAGGCTTCTTTACCTATTCCAAGGGCTGATTTTACTTGTGCCCATTAATGTCGTTCAAACAACCAGCCAGGGGGGGGTCCAGCAAACGTTCGACAAAGCAAGTTCTTTTATCAGATTTTGTGTTCACAGGACACCTAACTGCAGACTCATTTGATATAAAAATAATAATAATGTATTGATCTATCTTAGCACTAGCATTGTTCTTTGTGATTGTACACGCTATACAGAAGGGTACAATACCTTGACAGGCATTACATCCTGAGAAACAGAAGAAGCATGGGCTGCTCTATGTTGGGAGCTGGAGTATGTATAAATCATGGGAACAGGCATGAAATTAAATAGCTGACCTCTGTACAGTTCAGAGACACAGTTTCCAGGACCTGCCAATCCACCAAGATGGATTTCTGAGCTGTCACTTGAGTCCTTTGAAAACAACCTCTTTGACAGTTAAAACGAATTGGCAGAAGAGACATATGGGGGGTGTAGCTTCCAGATTTATGAGGTATTTGAAAGAGAGTAAGTTACACATGTAGGTTACTTATAATGCCTTGCAACTCCATAGCTGTCTCACATTTCTCTCCTTCAGCTTCGCAGGGTGCACAAGATTTGTGGAATTTTATTTTCCACTTTGGAAGACCCAAGCACTAGAAGCACTAATTTTATGCAGTCATGATAATGAAGGGATGTAAGTCTGAGCTCAGTAAGAACACATCAAGAGAGAAAGCAAGCTATCCTTTTCCCCAGAGAGACCTGCCTTATTTTGCTGGCAATGCAAATTCTATCAATTGCCTGTGAGGTGTCATTGACTGACACTGACAAGTTTATTGGTTTTGGGTTTTTGTTTGATTGTTTTTTTGTTTTTTTATTTTAAAATAAATTAAAGCAAAAACAAAAACAAAAACAAAACAAGCATGAGTCTCTTCATATGTCAAGCAGATTAAAACCGAGCTTTCAAAACTGGACATTGGGGAAAAAAATGAACAGCCTATGAGGATGGAAACCATTGTGCCAGCCCTTCCTTCACACATGGGTTGACATGAGCTTGTAGCTCATCTCCCTAGAGCTCTAAGGCAGTTTTCATTCTCACTTTTAACACTTGTAAGATTTGGAACAGTGGGCAGCCATAACCCAGAGAAGAAAGGTCTAGTCCTTTCCTTGTAATGTACTGACAGTACGAGTTTCTAATAACGCTGTGGACTTCATGAGCTCTCTCTTGTTGCATGCAGGAAATATAAAACTAGTGATACAAAATTCTTGGAGGGTCAGAAGAGAACAAATGGTCTGCATAGCAACATGGCCCTGATGTGTTTGTTGTCCTGGGGCTCTTCTCTTTGACAATTTCAAGGTAGCTCTGGCCATTTCCAAAACCCTGCATGAGATCAGCTGAAGCTGCTTGAGTGACATCAGCCTGAGAGATGATATCCATGAAAAATGCAGCCATCAACTTGAAGCACACAGCTGCATGGAAAACAATTCTTCTGTCCTATGAAAATGTGAATACAAAAGTATTTTTATCCTGAAAAAATTAGGATAAAAAGTCAACCTAGGGATAGTTTCATGGGCTGAAAATTTCAAAATAATATTTCAGCACAGGTCAGCTCAAATATTACCTTGTATTGGTTTATTTTTAACTTTTTAATTTTTGCTAATGTTGCCCTTTCTAAAAATTTAATTATATTAATGTTCTTTCCACTTAAGAGAGAGAAGAAAAAAAATGCCTGAGAAAAATATTAATATCTCTACCTGAAAGTCAAACTTGTATGGGCAAGGGAGAAAGCTTTCTTGAGAATGCCTAAGCCTGAACTCACTTCCAGAAAGGAGCAGGTCAGCCACAGTGTTTGGAAACCTAAAAGCAAATATCTTCAAATATTTTCTCTAGTGATTGCTTTGTTGAAAAGGGTTGTGAGGTCTTTGAGGGAAGGATCTCCCCTTATTTGTGTACAAAGCCTGATGTAATGGGGATGGGCTATATGATTGTACCATAGAGTTTCACAAAGCGACACTTCCCCTAATTTTTCCTTTCAAAATCTTGTTTTTAGGGGTGAAATTGAAACTAGAGGAACACTGACAGGAACAAAACAGAAGAATCCAAAGTCAGAGGAAATTCTGCTATTGATTTTCATTAGATTAAGGTTTCACCCTGTACTTTGGCACATCTCTAACTCTCAAGGCATCCAGGTAGCATTCATCACTGCCATATTACATGTAGAAAACTGAGCACAGGAGGCACACGTTTAATCACTACCATGTAGTATTTAGACCAAGGAATAAGACATTCCTAGGGCAAAGATTTTTAATCTGTAACTGACTTGCCAAACTTTTTCAAATATTTTTGGCTGAGAGCATGAAAATCAGCTCTTATTTAATTCATTCGCATTCTCCTTTTCCAAGCAATACATTTCTTCTCTAATTTCTCTTTTTCAGTAGTTAATTCTTCATTTTAATTTTTTTCTTCTCTCTATGGTCTTAGAAATACCTCCACCCTCTGTTATTCTTGGGTAGTGCTGGATAAAATATTTCTGTAAGACAAGTGATTATCTGAAAAGTTGGCCCAAACTAGCATATGCTTTTGGTATGGGACAATGAAGGAGGTTTTTTTGTTTGCTTTTCTTTTTTTTAAGTTAAAAGAAAATATATTTCCAAACCTGTAAAATGAGATTTATATAAAAAAAAAATAAAAAATTAAGCAACCTAGGAAGGTCGTTTTTTTTAATCAATTAGTTCAAAAGCAACCTGTTTTCCCTTATAAATATAGAAAAAATCTGGTGCTGACACAATTTAGGAAATAATCTGAAAGAGTTTTTTTCTCTAAAACCAGAAAAACTGTCTTGAATCTGAATAAATTATTTTCTTTTCCTAAAACTGTTTGTTTCCCGGGGGATTTTGCTGGGTTTGGGCTTTAGGGGTTTTTTTTTCATTCCATTAAGTAAGATGAAGTACTTTTCTTTGGCTTGACTAAGCTATTTTCTTTTTTCCTCCTGATTTTTCCATAAATTCATCATTTGTCCAGTTCCTATTGTGGCTGTGCAAGAGGAAAGAAGAATGTTAGGTTGGCAGCCAGGCAACATCTAATAGCTGAGCTGAGACACCATCTCCATAGTGGTTTTTTTTGTACCCTCTTCTGTCCAGTCACAAGAACCACTAAATAGAAATAGTGGCCACCATCTTATTCTGAATGTCAGTATGGTTTTGTTTTTGTGGACGTGAATTGGTTTTTGGGGTGCACAGTTCTCCATAATTTTTTTTTCAGCAAATTAATTACAGTGGGGAGGAGGGAGGAGAGAGAGAGATAGATGACTCTTTTTTTTTTCTTCTCACTGTCAAATATCCCCTTTGCCTTATTATTGTTTCAAAGCTCTAAAGCATGAAACTGCATTTTTATGAAGCCAGACGACCTTCAAAATCCAAGACGAGGCTGACTTCTGCTTGACTGTAATATTTTGGATCATTAATTTCACTAGAGATATTCCAATTTGTAATTTTAATAAGTTTCAGAGCATAACTGCTCTTAATACTGTGTTTCTAAATGTGATGGGCTGTATGCTCAACCAGCACAAATCAGCATAGCTTTAATGACTCTACTATGGTGCTCCACACCAGCTAAGACTATGGGTGTATGTTCTTTGTCTGTGTTTGGTTTCAGCCACTCCTTAATAACCACAAATAATTCTTGGTGTGATGCATATTAAACACCTCGAATAGTTGATTAAGATATTTTTGGTGGGAAAGACCAGATGGTCTAGTGAATGGCATGTTATTATTATTATTCTTGTCAGAATCAATTTGCAGAGCACTGGCAACTTGTAAGCACTTTACCAAATGATGGTGAGATACTGTGAAATGCTGTGCTTGCTCCACACAGGACTGGTCTGCATGGCTGCAGAATAACTGCACATACAACGCCAGTGGGATCAACTTAATGGGATGTAATGAGCTACCCAATTCACTCATTTTACTCTCTGTGTTATTCCTACACAGTTTAAACATTTCTCAAGCCTACAGCAATGTAGGCTCTGGCCACTTTGTGGTTTTCCCACAAGACTGGAAAACTGAAGGATGGAGAATGTGAGAGAATTCTGAAGAGAGGGAAGAAGTTCAAAGGCTTTGAATGAATGACTCCTACACTTGCGATGAATGTCCTAATCAGAGCTTGAGGGGCATGAGGAGGGCTGGCCTTTCATCACCTCTTCGGCTGGACCCTTTGTGCTGTATTTCAATAGACAAAGTAAGCAAGGGAGAGGCTGAATGACTCTGTGCCCTGGCAGTTCAATGCTGTCTGAGAGCTGGAGCACTCCTGAGCCAGTCCCAGCACCCATGATTAACTATTTATATAACATAAAACAGCACCCATAGCAGATAGCTGGAGAATGTGAAGGAGGGACCGAGCATCTCTCTCACAGAGCAATCGTAATTAATTCACTGACTTGGGATATACAAGTTCAAATTGTCAGCAGCAGAAGAGGAAATTGAATTGGACTTTTCACAGCATAAGTAAATACCCCAGCCCTTGGCTGAAAGGTGATAAATGACCACTCCTGTTGCCCACAGTTACTGAAGTTAACCTTATCTCTGCACTGTTTGACAAACCCAATGGATTTGGGAAAAAAAATGTTAATTCTTAAAGGAAAAAAAAAAAAATTTGCCACAATCTGATTTTCTTGAGTTATGCTCCAAAATTTTATTCTAGTCAGGATTTCTACACAAAGTTTTTGGTTTTACTAGAACTGATATTTCTTAACATTTGTAAGATACAGATTTTTTTTTTTTCAAATGATTTAAATTGCACTCCTGGACCCAATCACTGCAAAGAAGCCAACAGAAATTATTATTATTTTTTTTTTTGATATTGCTATGTGACCAACACATTTCTGATTAAAACTATCCTTATAGAATAGTCTTACATTTTCATAGAATTGCCATATTCTCATAGAATGGGCTAATGGAAGACAGTGTATAGGTTCCTGAAGCTTTCTGAGTTTTACTCAGAAAAATGTTTCTTGGAAGAAAGCTGAGTGGTCATAGAAACTTTGACAATTTGGTTGAGCTATCCAGTTTGCCTGATGAACCAAGGGTCTCACTTTCAGTGCTGACGGGCTCAAATGACACAAGAAGATGTCTCTCTTTTCCCTCTTTATGTTTTGAATCTGGCATGGTGGTGCCTCTGGACAAGTAAAATGTCTTCATTATTTCTCACAATACATGGCTTCTCTTACAGAAAACAGAAGAAGACTCATTTCAGATGTGCAGATGCATTTTAGAAAAGCTACAATTTTGTACATTGAAGGGATGATAGAAAGGGACTTCTTTTCGTCCAGAGATCTCAAAGTATTTTCTACGGTACTGTTTCAGGAGCTGATTAGCAACGTGCACGCAAACTGTTAAAAAAGTTAAAAAAGCTTTCTTTCTGAACCCACATAGGTAGGGAGGCATGTGTGCTGGGCTCACAAAGCTTCCACAGTTGTTAAGATTTCATGCTGGCCATAGTCCGTAATGATGAAGAGTTTACAATTAAAGCTGATGATCTGGAAAATAAGGAGTGAATTCAAAACTACTTTGTCTGAAGAGAGCCTGCAATTATGAGAATATTTAGTACCTAGTGTCTCATTGCTCTCATCTGAAATGATCTTGTATTAATCTGTAATTCTATAAAGAGATTAATGTGAAGAAATTTTTTGTTTAAAAACATTCTGTCTGTGTCTGTAAGCAGGCTGGTAAGAAAAGCCTCATTTAATTGGCTGTAGGCAGCCAGATTGTGAAATAAACGGAAATTCAAAGGTGGAAGAATTTGCTACAGTTAAAGAAGAAGATATTTTGACATTTCAAAGTAAAAGTGAAATTTACAGTTTACACCAACATTTGCTAGACTAATAGGAATACAGAAATATTGACTGCAAGAGAATCAAAGAAAAAAGGAGAACAGAACTGGGACAGATAGAATAACATTCTGCAAAATCACTGGCAGTGTAACAGGCTGAATTGCTGAATGCCCCTTTCTTGCCAAACCCTCTAGTCCTCTTCTTTCTGAGTAGTGCTCAAGGCTGTGTTGGACAGGGCCTTGGGCAACTGGTATAGCGTGAGGTGTTCATGTCCATGTTAGGGGGTGGGAACCAGATGACCTTAAGGTCTTTTCTAACCCTAATCGTTCTATGATTCTGTGAATTCCTATCTGCCTGCAGAGGGTACTGGCACTTTCTGCTTTGATGTTTGAGAGGGAGGAATTCAGAATTATGCCTGGCACATTACTGTTTCTCTGGGAAGCCATGGTGCAGTCTGCAACTCATATATGACAAGAAGTATGCATGTCAGTAGTTCTCAAGTCTTGATGAAAGAGCTTCCAAGAAAGTATGACTTTTGCCTGATACAAACGTTTGAGGGTCACTGGCTTTTACCACATCTTGTTTGGGAAGGTGCTTGCATAGTTCCTAATTTAGGGGTGTTAATCCACTCTTTGGCTTCTGAATGAAAAACAACACTTGTGCAGAGGGTCTAAATGAATGGGCAAATGCTTCAAGCTCCCTAGAAGTGAACCACCTTCAGTCTAGAAGCCATCAGGTTGTATTAATAGCTGATGGTGTAAATTGCACTAAAGGAGATGGCACAGCTCTGACCCAAGATGACTTGTCAACTGCAGCTGTGCCTTACCCACCAGTGCCTATTTGCAACTCTCCTATTTGCCCATCTGACTGGGTAAATGCTCTAACAGCGTGTAGTGTTTTAGCCTGCTGAAGTGAAGGGGGCTGGGTATAAGCATTAGGGGAAAAAGAGGAGCTAAAAAAAGGCATTTATACAAGACATAATAGTCATAAAGAGCTATAAGAAACTTCGGAATTGAGGTTATTATGTGCCCACAGATCTCCTGGACCACTGAGTTTAGCCTTGACAATTACTATTATCTCATATAAACCACTGCATAAATGTACTGACCTTCCCTTTCTCACAAACATCTTAAAAACGGTTGGGTTTTCCTTTACAGTTGTCTTATTGCTCTACAACTTCTTGCACACTTGCTCCATCTCTTTTGAACTTCTTCAGAAGACTTCTCACCATCAACACTTCTTTTCTCTACTAGAGAAGAAAATTCTGCAAAGTGTTAGATCATATTTGTCATTCCACAAACTCAGCCTGCTATCAGCTAATGCCTCTAGGCCATTCCTCCTCAGTTGGTCCAAAGAATGAGCTCTCAAATTATCAGAATATCAAAATACTGGGATAAGTGCCCTCTGAATTAATGATTTTGTACCATACTGTTGAATGATATGATATTCCTTTCAATAAAGTTTCCAGTCTTATGCTATATCTGTACCACCTTCTGACATTCCTCTATATTTACAGTGAAAGATGGGGCCCTCTGACAGGATGAGCAGAAAAACAGTGAGGTTCAAGGGCATTACCTCCCTCCAAAATAATTCAGCTTTCAGCGTTACCCCCTGCTGTCTGCTCTTTCACCACTCCCTCAACCACCCAATGATTTCTTCCGTGATTCTCCACCTTCACCATGTAGCCAGATTGCATCTCAGATAATGCTTTAGAAATGTAAGAGCAAGCTAACAAATGAGGCTTTTCATATCTCTTTTGTCTATAGAATCAGTTATATTTGTGTAGAAAACCAGGAAGCTGTTGGAACAGTCTGATCTTTTATGAGCACATCTTTATCAGGTAGATTTCCAAACCATCCAAACAATGAGCTTTTGCTACAACCTTCAATGCCTACATTGTCATTTGGGAGAATATATTTAGGATGCTGTTTGATGCAATAGCAAAACATCTTATCCTTTACAAACCATCATGAAGAATGCTGTAATTCTGATATAGATGTTGAAGTCATTAGCAATTCTAGTAATGTTTGTTGTTGTTGTGTATATTCCTGTTATTATAGAAAGTGTCAATATGATTTGTGATCACAAAAAAATTGTCTGAATGTTTGTGATAACAAGTAAGAAACTGAATCCTCCTTTTCACCTGATTTTCCTCTAGTTATGTCTGGACAGACATTTAATTAACTCAGCATGGGGACCTACACTCAGTCACTTTCTGCAGCGGCGAGCCATTTACATCTGTACTCAGAAGGTGTTAACCAGCACAGCTCTGAAGTTCCATATTTTTACAGTGACCTTTCCTAGGTGCGAATGACTAAATAAGGTACCAGACACCAGCAAATTGGCCCATCCTTGGACAGTAGGCAGGCTAGCAGCTGGTATGTGGAAAATGCTGGTAAAGCAAAATGTCAATACAGTATAAACAGGATGGGATACAACATGCTTTTTTTGCTGTGTCAGACTTTCAGTTCTGTTCTGGTTTTGAAAGATCTGTTTAGCAAGTACACAGGCTTCTGTAGCTATACACACAGCCACAAAACTGCCACATGCATATTCACAAACTGCAAGCGATCAGGTTAGCACAGCATAAGCAGTCGGACTGGATGATCATTGCAGGTTCTTTCCAACTAAAACATTTTCCTTCCCTTCCCTTCCCTTCCCTTCCCTTCCCTTCCCTTCCCTTCCCTTCCCTTCCCTTCCCTTCCCTTCCCT
>JARCZZ010001101.1:0-26097 GCA_030323915.1 Brotogeris chrysoptera | reverse complement strand
CAGTGTTCAAGGCCAGGTTGGACACAGGGGCTTGGAGCACCCTGCTCCAGTGGAAGGTGTCCCTGCCCATGGCAGGGATTAGAAGTGGATGACCTTTAAGGCCCCTTCCAACCCAAACCATTCCAGGATTCTATGTGTTTGGCTGGATCAGCAGAGCATAAGGTGGGTGCTGGAGGGTGTGTGAGTGCAAGGGGTGACAAAGCAGCTTATTTGCCATCGGAGTGTCTATGTGTATGTGAGGTCCTCACAGAGGTTGCAGGCTGTAGGAGCAAACTGCACATACGTGTTTGAGCATGTATGTGCCAGTGCCTGTGTGTTGTGTGAGTGTGAGAGGAGGCTCCTGCCAGCGTCCATAGGGCTGCAAAGGCTGTCCACAAACAGTAGTACAGGTTTGTGGAACCCACGGAGGGAAGGGACCCCTGGAGAGGAACTGTCTGTGACTGAGGACACAAGGCAGGGCAGGATATACAGGACAAAGCGTCTCCAAAACTCTGTGCCATGGGCCTCATCCCTGAACAAACCGCTATAGCAGACCACAGAGAGTCCAGCCTGCTTTGGGCCAGTCCCCACCATGTGCTGCAGGCCTTTACCTGGGGCTTTGGTGCTTTCTTTTAGCCTTTTTCCTTCCCCCTCAGTAGCATCAATTTGAAAAGCTGCTTAAAGGAACAACAAAGAAAAAGCTGACACAGACCTGAGCCGGTGAGAGCAAGCAGGTCAGGCTCTCTGTGCTCCTCTGGGGTGGCAATGATGTTTGCATATAAGCTTGTACCTTGTTTTAACAAGCCCTCTGCCCACCAGACATCACCCTTACAAACCTGGGGCACCCTTTTACAGGGAGAGGAACCATCAGGTACCAGGTCCAGCCTATCCAAAGATGCTGAGAGCACATCCTGTAACCAGGAAGCATCAGGCTGTGCTGGCTCTCCACCTCACCCTCTCCATTAGGTACAGAATAAGCTGAGGGCAAAAAGACTTTGAAGTCAGACATTTCAGTGCCGACAAGCAGGAGGGACATATCTTGGATTCTGGGGTATGTAATGCCTGGAAGAAGGATTTGATGTTTTTTCAAGGCTAAGATGATCCCTGCAGGATGCTCCAGGAGATCACAAGGGTGATGTAGCTGCTGATCATTCCAGAAGCTGAGACTGGGGCAGCACAGTATGTGCATCCCTGCATCCTGTCTGGAGCCAAGACAGCTCTACAGGAGGTTTATTATGTCTTGTATTGCTGTTCCCATCCCATGTCAGTGATGTGGTGTCTCTATACCTCTGGACACTGCTGGTGGGTAGATGTCTTGCTTATAACAAGGATTTCTTAATTTCTTTTGGAGCACCAGGACTAAGGTGTTCAGTGCAAACATTCCCCCATCCCAAATCACCCTTTCTCCTTCTCCAGGAGACTCTTGAGGGCTGAGGATGTCAATAGTAATATCCCTTTTCAGCCCACTTGCCTCCTCCATGGTCACGAAGCGCCCCTAAGCAGATGAAGCAACTTGTTAGTCACTGGTTTAAGCCATCCCATGAACTCATTCCTCCTGCCACCGAGGAAATGGTGGCAGCGTTTTGCTCGCAAAGATGCAGGGTGCTGATGTGGGGAGGAAAGAGGGAAAGCACCAGGATGCACTGCTGAGGCAGGCAGGGAGTTGTGCCTGATTGTCGTGGTTTCAGATTAGATGCAGGTTAGATGCAGAGGAAAAAAATGTGAACTTGGGGCCCATTACCAGCAGAGAGACAGCAGTGATTGAGCACTGCAAGTGAGACCAAAGCTTGGTAAGTCTTCCTTTGGAGGGTCCTTTGAGCTCAATGGTGTCCCTGTACACAGAGAGGGGGAGATGAGCCCTGTTAAAACTCTTCAAACTACCATATAACACTTCACAGAATCATAGACTGGTTTGTATTGGAAGCGACCTTAAAGCTCATCCAGCTCCAACCCCCTGCCATGGGCAGGGACACATCACACTAGAGCAGCTTGCTCCAAGCTCCTGCATCCAACCTGGCCTTGAACACTGCCAGGGATGGGGCAGCCACAGCTTCTCTGGGCACCCTGGGCCAGCGCCTCAGCACCCTCACAGGGAAGAACTTCTGCCTTACATCCAACCTGAGATGTGTGCTTGCAAACTTACCCATGGGGATATGGATCCTTAAATGCTCCATCCACCCTGTACCACGCACCCCCACCTCTACCAATGCTCCTGGTGAAGCCAACCTCATGGGAAGCCTCCTCTCCTTAAGATCTGCTCCTAAGGGGGACTAAGGCAGTGAGGATCTATGATTCTATGATTCTATGACTTTCTATGGCCTTGTTGATAGTCACCCACCAAAGAGCTTATAGGAAAACAAAATTTAGACAGAGGAGGTCTTGCCTGCAGCTTACACAAAAGGGAAATGAATCCCCTGTGATGCCTTGGGCTGGTGCTCTCTTGCTTTAACAAGATTAGCATATTTCTGCATTGCTGATTCTGATTTCCAACATCCAAATTTGAAAGGGCTGTGAACCCTTGTCAAAAATAGCTCTACAAGTGGTTGATGAAGCGACTGTCAAAATGGTCAAAGTCGTCATAGTCACGCCTGAGACTTATCCATGGTCTTACAGCATCACTGATTTATGACAGCAGAAGAAAGGGCCCATCCTGACCAGAGCCATCTTTCCAATGGTGGCACTAAGCAGGCTCTTTCAGTGGGAAAATTAAGGAGAGGATAAATGTGTGATACCTCTTCTAACAAACTCTTGGGCTTCAGCTGTTCTTAGCCCAGGGGATTTCCTAGGCCTGTTGTCGCTTGTCTAACGACATCCAGTAGATCTCTTTTCCAAGCATGTGCTCAGCCTGTTCTTGAAGCCCTTAATTGAATCCACAACATCTGCTGGCAAATGGTCCCACAGCTTGATGATTTGGTATGTGAGGAGCACCTGATAAAGCACCAGCTCCTAGATCATGTTTATGGTCATTTAATATAAAATACAAATAGAATATAAAATAAAAGAAATTATTATTTTTATAATGTTGCATTCCAGATGTAATTTTCTAATTCAGTTGCTTGTGAATAAACACATTAAAATGTGGATCTTAAAGACTCCATAACAGGCAATCAGATAAAAGAGAACTCAATATTTGTTTTTAGAAGATGTTGGGGGGTTTTAGGTAGATTCGTGATTTGGAGGACTCAGGCCCTGATTTGGGGGCTGCTGGTGGGGTTGTTAGGACTGCAGAAAGCTTCATGGTGATGCTTTAGCTTCATCCCAACCTTCCAGCATTTACA
Source organism: Brotogeris chrysoptera (assembly GCA_030323915.1). Classification (NCBI taxonomy): domain Eukaryota; kingdom Metazoa; phylum Chordata; class Aves; order Psittaciformes; family Psittacidae; genus Brotogeris; species Brotogeris chrysoptera. The sequence continues at coordinate 22,840 of JARCZZ010001101.1, read as the reverse complement.
GCACATGAAACTGGCTAAATACACATGATGCCGGTTCAGGATTTAAGCAAGCAAGGTTGGAAGGAGAAGTCAGACAATAATGTAGTGTCATCTCAAGGAAATGTGAAGGAAAGCTCTCAATCCTCCAGATTTGAAAAGGTTATTATTGAACAGTGACTTTCATGTTGTCAGCGAGTCTTTAGAGGCTCTTGATGCCCTGGGGCATTGGAGCAGGGACTTGGTGTTGAAAGTTTTCCATCCCACACCACAGGAGATGCATGCACTTGATGGAAGAGAAGCTGGTGAGGTGTCTGCTTGGGACACTGAGATAAACCTTTTCAGACCCATGTCCCATGCCACATTGTTAGGCCAATTTCTTCTCTGTTTAATGGACATAATCACCCCAAACTCCTTCACCAGGACTGGAGGTTCGTGGTAGTCTTCCCCTTCATATTACAATACACGGGCTCTGAGCATCTTCAGGCTCTACTTAGAAAAACCCATATAGCAGAATAGCCAAGATCCAGCCCCTGCAAAAGAGACAATGGCCACACTTGGAGAGGAGGGAAAAACACAGTAATGCCACCTAAAATGTCTTAAGCTGGTATCTAGGTACCATTTAAACCATGCATAAGCCTTCTTTTGAGTCCCACACCCATGGGGTGACTAAACAACAGTCACCAAAACAAAACACAAAGACTCAATATGGCATCGACTGGCAGCTTGGAGTGATGCTAACACAAAGAAGCAGCTCAGGGTCTCAGATCCTGCTAGCCAGGGAGGGAAAGAGACTGGACTAGACCTCTCAAAACAAAGAGAGGTTGTACCAGCAATCCCTAGGGTAAAAAACTCCCCTTCTCCTGTTTTTGTGGTGGAAAGGCTCTCAGGGAATGGCCGTAACATCACTTTGGGTCTTGATGACAAGAAGTTGCAGCAAGGGGTATTCCAATTACATAGCTAATAGTATAATAGTACAATATTATATAAAGCTAATAATAAACCAAAACCAGAAACGAAAGCCTCATGAGAGTGGTTAGAGAAAGAAAAAAGGACTCAGAGAGGTGGTGGAGCCAACTGAACTGACCCTATCTCCATGGATTCCTTTTCAACCTCCCATGCACTTCATTTGTCTTCTTTCAACAAAATGTGGATTCAGGAGGAAAGTCTCTAGTTTTCTTCCAGAGATGTCATCATGCATAAAGAACCTCTGAGGTAGAACCTCTAGAGAACCCCTAATTCATGGCTCAGCTCAACCAACGTCTGAAGGTGAGGTGTCAAGAAGAAAGATGGAGAAGAACATTGAAAAGGGGACTAAACATCTACCTTGTGGAAGGATTTCAGTTCTCCTTGGTGGGTTGATATGGAAACCCTTTACAGAGATGCAACTGAAAGAAAAGGGACAAAATTGGCTCAAACAGAACAAAGTAGTGTCAGAAGAGACGATTCTTTGTGAGAACGGGCCAAACAGAGCAGAGATGCAGTGATTTCCCTACTGTAAAGTCTGTCCCTGCCCAAAATGGAAAGGGAAGATGCAAACCCCATGGGAAGGGAAGACAAATCACCCAGTGGTGAACTGTCCCCTGGCAGCACTACATCTCTCCAGCTCCCCTGATAAATGGCCCCCTCAGACTCTGCTTGACCGGAGATGTGCAGGCAGATGAATGTCTCCCAACTCCAGCCAAAGAGCCAATTTCCTCTTGCTATAGATCTGGAGGCTCCTGGCAGCAGTGAAGGATAAGTGCACTCAGCAGGGTCCCAGGCTGGCTGGTGTGGAGGGGAGGCACTCAGGATGGCCCTATGGGAAAGCAGGAATGGATTTGGAAGCAGTCCAAGTGGTCAACATGGAAAGCCTTTCCTCATGGGAATGGACTTTCTCTCTTCAACCACCCTCACTCAAGAAGACATCCCTGCTTACAGGCTACAGGAGTAGGAAAGCAGTCAAGGCAAAGGGTGGTGAAATGCTGATTCTCTTTGCAGGAACCTGCATAGCTGAGCTATCCATAGCTCTGTAAGTGATGAGGTTTGAATAGCCATGGCTTCAGATAATCTCTTTATTCCCTCCCATCATGTCACCATGCTTCATGGTCCTGGTCCAGGGAAAGCAGATTGGTTTCCATCTCCAAAGGCCTTAGATTCTTGCGTGTAGTATAGATAAGAATATGGAATGCTTGAAGGAAGATACTGCAAGCCTCTTGTCTTTTATTTAACATATTGCCTGGTTTTAACTCAAGCCCCACTGATTAGGTTGGCATGAAATGTCTGTTTTAAAACATGATCTTAACTAACCTTGTCTCAAATCTCTGTGCAAACCTGAGCTTAAAATACATGCCCAGGATCAAAGAAAGGATTTGTGTTAGTGTTGGATAAAAAAAACGTGTTTGAATTTTGGTCTTTTGCTGACCAAATTCCTACCCAAAATGTTCTTCTTCCATGGGTCTGTTTTATTACATAGGGAACAGTGAGTGTGGAACATTGCCCTGTGGAATTGGATAACCAAGTGCCTGCTTTGGACAGGTAGAAGTAGTTGAGTGCAGAGCAGTAGGAAACGGACTGCCAGGGACGTGTTTAGACAGGATGTCATTGTGCAGAGAGTTCAAAAGCACCTTGTTCCTGTAAAATAAAGCATGGTTTCTGTTCCCTTCCTTTAGCAAGAAAACAAAAATCAATTTTCCTCCTTCTGTTCAGGTGGTTTCTTTTCACTTCAGCTGAAAAGTCCTTTGGATTGACAGTACAAGTCTGTTGGGTCTGAACAAAATCAGTGCTGGATACTACAGTGGTGTGATAAATGAGCAGACCTAGCTGGTTAATACATTACCTTGCATTAGTAAATCTGCAAGCTCTCTCTTATAGCTTGCCCTTAGCATCCATCAAGCTCACCCTCTGGACTGATGGTAATTCAGATGGCTCTGAAAACAGGAGTTTGTTTTGCTCATTGATGACACCAGATTCTCCCCCTTCACATTGCTTGTCCTCTTCTTTTGCCTTTTAACTGGTTCATTACCTTGCACAGGCCAGAGGGGAATCCTGGGTGGTGTTTCAACAGCAAGGTCCTGGTTATTCCCAAGCCCATCTCCTTGCAAGTAAAGCCATCTATTTCAGAGGCAGAGACTTCAGGATATCACACCGGTATCCACATGCCCACACGGCTGCACACTCAAACCTTCAAGCCGCTGCAATTAACAGGACAGCTTTTAATTGGCAATTACAATTCCATTAAGCTGGGTCTGGCAGATCATTTGCTCTGTCAGGAAAGCCCTGAGGCAGGGAAGATTAGTGGTTTGCAAGAGCCCGTGCTCCTGAGCTGGAGCTGGGGAGGAAAGAGGACAGGTAGCATCTGTGCTTTCTCAGCCAGGGAAGGTGGGAGGGAGCATTGCATCCACTTGAAACCCACTTGTCTTTCCCACTTGTCTTCCCCACTTGTCTTCCCCTTTTGTCTTCCCCACTTGTCTTCCCCCGCCAGGGCGGATACATCCCACCAGAGCCCTCAGGAGGAGAGCTCAGCAGCAACAGGGATGGAGGAAGCAGAGATCAGATCGTGAAGCAGAATGAACTTCAGTCCCATAAACACCTATGAAGCAAAGCCTGGAGAATCACAGAACCAACCAGGTTCAAAAAGCCCTTTAAGCTCATCCAGTCCAACCATTCCCCAGCACTGCCAAGGCCACCACTAACCCATGGCACTGAGGGCCTCGTCTCCACGGTGTGTGAACACTTGCAGGGACAGTGACACCAGCACTGCCCTGAGCAGCCTGTTCCAATACCTGAGCACCCTTTGGGGAAGGAATTGTTCCTCATGTCTGGGCCACAGGACAATTACAATCCAATTATGCCTTTCCTTCGGACAACAAGTTCTATTAGAGTGAATAGTGTGCTGCTGTGGCAGAGAAAGCCAAGTGAATACTGGGGAACACAAGCAAGGGCATCACCAGCAGAAGTAAAGAAGTTAATCATCCCACTTTAACCAGCACTTGTCAGGTCACACCTGGATCACTGTGTTTGGATTTGGTCCTGCTATAGGAAAAAGATGTGGACAGGCTGGAGAGGGCCCAGAGAATAATCAAAGATAATCAGGCTGTGTTTGTTCAGCCTGGAGAAAAGAAGGCTCAGGGAAGACTTTATCCCCATGTTCCAGTGCTTTAAGGATGTCTACAAAGAAGATAGAGGCCCTCTTTTTGCAATGAGTCCCATGGAAAAGCCAAGGGGTGATGAGCACAAGTGATTCCTGGGGAGGTTCCAGTTGGACACAAGAAGAAAGCACTTCAAAACGAGATCATCATCCATTGGAATTAACCCCCCTGGGGAAGTGGTGGATTCCCCAGTGCTGGACACTTTTAAGATTGGGCTGGACAGGGCGCTGAGACATCTAGTCTAGGTCATGCTTTGCCTCGAAAGGTTGGACCAGATGATCCTTGAGGTCCCTTCCAACCTGGGATTCTATGATTCTGTGATTTCTGTTGCTCGTGTGTTTGCCTGTTGGCCACCCCCATCACCTGCAAACTCTGAATTCCCAGGGCAACTTTCATCAGGTCTGACAGAAAAAGAGGACTGATAAATAACTTATTTCCTAAGAGATTAGTGAAAACACATAGCTGGGTAAAAGAGTCCACAGTACCTCTATGGAGGTAAAAAACTTCACAGACAATGAGATGAGAAGACTGGAGATGGAGAGAGGACACTGGAAAGCAGAGGGCCATCCATGGGTACGTGGGCATTTCAGACTCCCAAGAATCCCCACAGGAGGCAAGAGACCAGAGGAAACATTGCCCACATTGTTGTGGGACCATCCATCAATAAGTCACTCTCTCCACAAAGACAGCTCAGTTCTGGAGCCTCTGGGCACAGTTTGATAGCTTGTGTGCAGCTTTGTCAGATTTTGGATCCATTTAATGCATCAGCTACTTGTTTTCTCTGTCTGAGTTCTCAGAAATCTGTCTCCATCCTGCTCCTCATCTCTCATTCACAGCCAGAAGACCAGTTCCCATTTCCCATCAACCCAGGAGTGCAGATGCTATTGCTCCCTTAGCAGATTTTCATCCAGACAGATTGATGCTTTTCCCTGACTTGGAAGAAACCTCCCATAAACTTCTACAGAGTGGCCACTTCATTTTATATTCAGAACCAGCATAAAATCCCCCTTTGATGAGCTATTTAGAGACTCCTTGCGAGATACATAGAATCACAGAATCCCAGAATGGTTAGGGTTGGAAAGGACCTTAAGATCATTCAGTTCCAGCCCCCTGCCATGGGAAGGGACACCTCACTCTAGACCATGTTACCCAAGGCTCTGTCAAACGTGGTCTTGAACACTGCCAGGGCTGGAACATTCACAGCTTCTCTGGGCACCCTGTGCCAGCAGCTCAGCACCCTCACAGTAAAGAACTTCTTCCTTATATCCAACCTGAACTTCCCCTGTTGCAGTTTGAACCCATCACCCCATGTCACCCATCACTCCAGGCCCTGATGAAGAGTCCCTCTGCAGCATCCTTGTAGCCCCCTTCATATACTGGAAGGCTGCCCTAACCTGAATTTCCCCTCTACACTCTCCACTTTAATGCTATTGCTTTGATTTCTCCCATTTGTCCTTGCCCATTGGAAGCCAGGACCTCCTATCCTCCATTTCTTACTCATTCTCATCATGGAGGTCTCTCTATGATGGGATGCTCACATGCTTATATACAAATAAATAACACAAGCAATTATTTTCTTTACCACTGGCAGATCTAACTCTATAGATGGATGGGAAGCAGAGCTATTGAGCAAGAATTCCATTTTAATACTTCATTCAATAGTTCTTGGTGTCTCTCGTGCTTCCTCACCTCTCAGACACAAAACAGTATGATACCGACCCTCTGACAATATAAGAATATGCAGATACTATTGACTTCTGCTACAGTCAGGTTCAAGATTTATTGACCTGAGAAGGGAATATTGACCTGAGATGAAACTGAGGTCAATGTGTGGATCTCAAGGGAGCATAAATTTCAGAATTGACCCACCAAACAGAAGTCAATAAATGAATGGTTAATACAAACATTGTCTTACCAAAATTAATTCTCGGTGACATGGGTTCACATGCAATTTTGATTGTGAAATATGGAAGGCGATATCGGTTGCCACATCTGAAGGATGGGAGGCAGTGTCTGATTATGGAGAGTAATGAAACTGCTGGGAATGGGGGGAAAGGAATTGGATGTGAGTATAATTTAATCTCCACTCAGTAATGGAACAGCCTCTTGTTAGCTGATGTGGGGTTATGGAGATAACTCTTGCACGTGTTAGGCAGGATAACGTTTAAGCCTTAGGGAGCAAGTTTACAAGAAGATGGCAGCTCATGACATCAGTTCTTCTGTGTTGGGGCTCTTCATAGATCTCAACAAAGCTAATGGGGGACCCTTACTCCTTTCAGTGGGCTGAGACTGAAACCCTCATTGTAATAGGGTGTTCATCAGTGTATCCAGTCTTCAGTCAATGTGGGCTATGGGGAAAACCATGTTTTAGGTCTTTTGATATCCTTTGTGGTATGTGTGGACACGTGGAGTGGAGGACCTGCAGGACTTTATGGCCTCGTGTACACACTTGCAGTCCTTTTTTCCGTACTACAACTGCCCTGGGCATACAAATACACCCCACTTTTTAATTAATTTCCACATGGAATTTCCAGGTGAGCATTTGAAGTAGTCTCTGTTATTCACAAGTGACTTGCAAATTTTGGGAGCTTTTAAAAGCATCTATAGTGGGACAAGTGTGGGCTTTATTTCTTCATCTTCTTCTTCCACCTCACCATAACATGGCCTCATACCTCTGTGAGTTGGCAGTTCTTTAGTCCATATGATAGGGAACAAAATGCTGCTTCAGTTTGAAAACTCATTACCTGTAATCACATTTTTGAGTTCTTGGATGCTTATAGATTTTGTCACAAAGGACAACTTTCAGAGCATCTGGAAAAGACAAGGGAATTGAGACTTCATTAGTTTCCTCGTGATCTTCTTTCTTCGGCTTTCTTTAGGGTGATCACCTCATTGCCATTATTTATAGGCTGGTACTGTCTACAGCCAATGGATTTGATACCTCATTGTGCTGGGACTGTATTGGTCTCAGGTCAGATATAAGACTAGTAGGAATAAACAGTAATGTACAGAAACCAACAGAGATCATAATCTAGTGCAATTTCTATGAAGATTAGCACTAGTGGGAGAAAAATCAATGATGATAATTGATCTGCTTTGGTACTGGGATGGGTTTCATCTGACCAGCCTAGATACCTACAGTGTAGATGTCTCAGGTGTTTCCCTCAACGTTAATCTGAATCATTTCTCTTTAGAGTTAATGGAGATAAACCCAGCACTTTGATGGGGTGGCTGGTCCGTCTTGAATAGCCAAATAAATAATACATAAGATGTGCCCGTTCCTGAACCACTAAAGCCATTCTGGTTTACAAAACCACGAGGTCATTTTTCAGAGCAGAGAAAGATGAGAGTTAGAGAACACTGACATTTAGATCCAAGTCTCACTGTCATTAGAGGCGTTTCTCCATGGACAGATTTTAGGTCAGACAGCAACAGAAACTATAGGAATCCTAGCACTTTCTAGTGTTTCCTTCACCCAGTCTGGACCTGCCCTAGCAGTGTCTGTATCCCACTCCGCACTTGGCCATCCACCTAATCACTGTTTCATATGGACATCTCTAGAGACTCTCAGTGCAAAATGATGTCAGGTCTGCAGCCTTCCAGGTCTGCAATGCACAGCCAAATTGAACCCATCTATCTTGTCTTTAAATCACTGTCCACATTGAACTTCTTTCAAATGTTTAAACCACTCCAAGGATTTGAATTGCAGGGCATATTTAAGAGTAACTTAAATTATTAAAGCCCTTAATGTTTGGGGGTTTTTTTAAGATGCATTTTGGAGCTGTCAAGCGAACAATCTTAAATGACAGATTGATGAATTCATTGTCCCTTACCACATCTCCAGGAGGAGAGAGGAATATGGCTCCCAGTGAAACCAGCTTTGCTAAGCTTCTACTTCTCAGCCTTCCGGGTCATTAGCACCCTTTTGCTGCATTTATTGGCAACAGAGCAGGGTTTATATCAACCAGGCTTCCTAACTCAACCCGCTGATGGTGAGGGTTGACCATGGGTTGGGCTTATCTTCTGGTGATAGGAACTGTGCTTCGTTAGGACCCCCTGGGAAGGTGCTCTCAGGGACAAGGGTGCAGAACAGAATTGGAACATCTTTAAGGACACTTTCCATAGAGCACAAGAGCTCATGATCCCCAGGTGTAAGAAACCAGGTAAGAAAGGCAAGAGACCAACATGGGTGAATCAAGACCTGCTGATCAAGCTAAAGGGCAAGAACAAATGCACAGGAGGTGGAAGCAGGGACAAGTATCCTGGGAAGAGCATAGGGAGGCTGCCCAGTTGTGCAGGTCAGGAAGACCAAAGCACAATTGGAGCTGGACTTGGCAAGAGATGCAAAGGATAAGAAAGGCTTCTACAGGTATGTCAGCCAGAAAAGGAAGGTCAAAGAAAGCTTATCCACCCTGATGAGCAAGACTGGCAAATGAGTAGCAAAGGACAAGGAGAAGGCTGAGGTACCCAACAACCTTTTCGCTTCAGTCTTCACTGGTAACCTCTCTTCCTATACATCTCGAGTGGATAGACCACAAGATAGGGACTGGAGGAGCAAAGTCCCTCCACTATGAGAGAAGACCAGGTTCATGACCACTTGAGGAAGGAGAACATACATGAGTCTATGGGACCTGATGAAATGAGTCCCAGAGTACTGAAGGAATTGGCTGATGGAGTTACCAAGCCACCCTCCATATCTGAGAAGTCCTGGCAGTCAGATGAAGTCCCTGGTGACTGGAAAAAGGCAAAAATTGCACCCAGTTTTAAAGACTAGAAAGGAGGGCCTTGGGAACTACTGACCAGTCAGCATCCCTTCTGTGCCTGGTGAAATCATGGCACAGGTCCTCCTAGAAGCTGTGCTAAGGCACATGGAGCACAGGGAGGTGATTTGAGGCAACCAGCATGGCTTCACCAAGGGCAAGTCCTGCCTGACCAACCTAGTGGGGCTTTCTATAATGGAGCGACTGCATCAGTGGGAAAGGGAAAAGCTGCAGATGTTGTCTATCTGGACTTCTGTAAGGCCTTTGACACAGTCCCCCACAACATCCTTCTCTCTAAACTGGAGAGATATGGATGGACTGTTCTGTGGGTGAGAAATTGGCTGGATGGTCACATCCAGAGAATAGTGGCCACCAGCTCAATGTCCAGATAGAGACTGGTGGCAAGTGGTGTTCCTCAGGGGTCCATTCTGGGAGCAGTACTGTTTAATAACTTCATCAGCGACACAGTGACATGGAGTTTGCAAAACTGCAGATGACACCAAGGTGGATGGTGTGGTTGACATTCCTGAGTGACTGGATGTCACCTGTAGGCTCCTGGGCAAACTCAAGAAGCAGGCTGGGTGAACCTCATGAGGTTCAAGAAGGGCAAGTTCAGAGTCCTGCAGTGGGTCAGCTGGGGTTTAGAGTAGATGAACTTGAAAGGTCCCTTCCAATCCAAACTATTCTTTGTTTCTATGATTCTATGTTTCATAAACCAGGTCTTCACTCTAGCAGCGAATGCCTGTCCTGACAGGAAAACAGCTCTGCTCCATCACTCTAAAATCCAGTTCAGATCCACACACAGACATCATATCCTCAGTCTTAATCTTGGCCCTCATAGACTTCCTTCTGTGTGAATGAAACTGGTCATATACTGGAAGGATCATTACAAACAATGTGAAGAAGGAGTTATGTGAGGAGTTGGGGGGAGTCTCTGGCTTACAGTTCAATTGCTTATTGCCTCCAGCTTTTTTCTTTGGGGTCTCAAAGTCAGGGTTGCACATTGTCTCCTATTAGTGAATTATGACGTGTTGGGAGTATTTCCCATTCTTCTTTCCATGCAAAGTTGGAGAGAGTCACTGGAACCACACTGGTCCCAGTAAATTGAAGAGTATCTGAGAGTGTTTCCAGCACTGGAACCCAACTATTTACTGGTCAGTTGTTGGAACATTCCTGGACATGGCTAGGATAATAAGACCTTTTCTGAATGCTTCCAGGAATCAGGAATCAGGACCAGCCACTGGCCATTATCACCACGCAGTTGGGGACATCCTGTTCTGAGATTTTAATAGTATGGCTTTGGCTTGCTCCTTGATGGTTCTCCTCAGGGGCAGAGGACATTCCAGGCACATTAAATGTATAGGAGCAGTCTTAAAGTCTGGGCAAAGCCCCTGTTTGTTTGGCATTTTGCAAATCTCAGCTCCCAGTCAAGAAGTCACTTCATGAGCAGAGCTTCCTTCCGCAGCCTTCTGGAAATAATGAACAGCAGAGAGATCAAAAATCCCGGAGGGATTGTGAAGCTTCAACGTTAATGTATATGGAAAGTTGTGCTCATTTCTGGGCTTCTTCTTACCAGACAGATATTGTCAAATGGCAGGGAGTTCATATAAGAACAACCGACAAATGACTGAGGGCTGTAAGGATTGATTTACAAGGGCAGGACAAAAAGAGCTGAATCAGTACAGCAGTGATCAAGACGTGATGTGACATCTCCCTAAGTATCTGAAGGGCGTAAACACTGAGAAGCAGTGTCTTTGTGGGAAATGTCTTGTGCCTGCTTAACAGCCTGCTTCATTGAGATGTAGCGGGCTACTGTCTATTAAAGAAGTGCCACTTGATCATTATCGGTGTATTTATGGAGGGTCTAATGGCTTTAATAAAGTGTGAATTGCAAAGGTAAAGATCGCAGGAATCAAAGCCATGTCCTGCCTGGGTGAAAGAAACACAGCACCATCTTTTTAGTCACAGATCTGTGTGATCTCAGGGATGGAGTCCTATGCCTGCAAGCTGGTTAGTTAACAGTGAACTGAAGAGACGCTATCTAGTATGTGGGATGTCCTGCAGTGGAATGCTCAGTTCTCCTAATTGTATACAAATGCCAAATGTTAGCATTTGTACTCCAAATTCATAATAAAATGAGGACTTGCCCATAGGAACTTGCTAGGTCTCAGCTGAGGTTGTTTTCCCTTGTAGCTGGGGTGAAGGGTTGGGATATGCAAGGGTGGAATTAACCTTTCCTAATTTTAGGTGCTCATCAATCCATTAACATGTCCTTGGTCTGAGTTTGCAGTGGATGTCAGGGTGTGAGTTGCTTCATCCTAGAGCACATACTTAGGTCAGAGGAACCCTGCCCACAACCAGCTTGCATGTGGGTACTTGTATTTCCTATAATTAGGAAAGGCTAACTCCACCCTTGCCAACTGGTCCACATACAACGAGAACAGATTTCATCCAGCAAAAGAAATTCTTTATTTTATCTGGATCACATCTCTTGCTAATGAAAGCCATGATTCAAACATCTCTTTAATACATCCTCTCTGTCTTCCTCCGCAGTTATTGTTAAGAACAGCAATGGGAGCTTAATGCTGGCTGCTGAAAGAGGGGTCAGTGCTGGGCTCGTGCCATCTGACATGCCCATGGATTGTGCTGGATCCTTTAATAGAGCGCAGAGGGTGCTAATTCCCTCTGGACGTGAAGCTCATCTCTCTGGTTTTCCTTCTCTATCCTTAGCTTGCCCCCAGACTTTAAAGAGAAGCCACCTGGCTGTGCTCCTCTCTTGCACCTGCTTTTCCCTGGATTACATATCGGCCGGAGCTGAGACACAAGTAACTTAAGAATGTTCCCTAATGGACACTGCGCTGCCCTTATCTCCCTGCGACAGAGGCAGGCGAGAGTGTGAAATGTAACTCCCTGCTTGTCGCCAGCACAGGCAGACCCTTCGTGCCTGCATGGAACTGGGAGGCCAGAAGGAGACTGCTGACAGACACAAGAGCCAAGGGCATCCCGATTTGGAGCTGTCTCCAACTTTTAAAGGACTAGGAACGGACAGCAGCTCCCCCAGGCTCCTATCGCAGAGAGATGAAGGCTCCTGTTACTGCTGCCCTGAGCCATGTCCTGACCCATGAGCTCTCCTAGGGGACACCCCGTTTGTTGCTGAGATAATCCATTGCTGTTGCTGGGCCAGCTGTGTGCAGACTCAGAGAACCTGTGGGTTTGGGGTCTTGTATACCTTGATTTACTATGTAAGGAAGTACAGAGGGTTTTCTTTGCTGCAGAATAGTGGTGCATAACTTGACTTGTCCACCTTCCCATATGGCAACACACTTTGGAGCAACTGTCTTCACTTAGTTCTGAGGCAGTGCAAAATAATGCCTGGAAACAAGATCAGGGGTCCAGAGACTTGAGTGTTCTTCTGTTGCATCCATTATGTGCCCTCAAGAGCATCATATCTCCTGTCAATACCTCAGTTTTTTGGTGATGCGTGGAATATAGCCCATGAACACTGGACAGCACCTATTCCCACAGGAATTGTGCATATTGTTCATTGTTCAACTGTGATTTACTTTCAAACAAATCTGTAGCTTCACACACTAAAAGCTAGTCTCAAACTCACTAAAAGCAATTGAAGGGTCTTAGTGGTTTATATGGGCTTTGAATCAAGTGTTAGGAAAGGCAGCTTGACCTTCTCCAAGCCTATAACTGAAAAACAGGTCCGTGGGCAGGGACATCTTCCACTGTTGCTCCAAGCCCCATCCAGCCTGGCCTTGAACTGGGCAGCCACAGCTTCTATGGGCACCCTCTGCCAGTGCCTCAGCACACTCACAGTAAAGAATTACTTACTTATATCTAATCGAAATCCCCTCTCTGTCAGTTTGAAACCATTCCCTTTGTCCTATCCCTACATGGTGACAGAGAGAGGCTCTGAAAATCCATGGTGGTCTATTTCCAGTTGACCTTCTTGGCTGTTTTCTCAGCCTCTGTGTTGGGCAGCTTAATTAAACATGAGCTGTGGAAGAGAGGCTGCCTTTCACTGAGCAAACCATTGCCATCCCCAGTTCCACCCGTCTTACCATGGCCAGCTGGAAGCACAGAGAGCTGAGATGCCTCCTCCTGAACCTGTGCACAACGTAATGCTTTGATCCATCCAAACCCAGGGTCGTCTATAGGTACTCAGAGGGCTGGGAGCCCCAGGGGGGCTGGGGAGCAGAGCAGTGCTCAGTACCACGGACAGAGGCAGGAGCAGCTCCAGGGTGCAAAGCCACGCCTGGGGTTGGGGGTGCGAACAGAAACCCCCAAACTTCTTCGGTGTTACAAAGGGTGCTGGCGAGAAGCATTTGAACCTTGGAATACATCCAGGGTGGCCATCATCCTCCCTCATTGACAGTTTCCTCTAGGAATAGGAAGGGGTTGATAAGTGGAAAGCCTCTGTGACCACCAAGAGGGAAGTCTGGGGGTAGGGTGCTGATGTGTGAGGTTCAACTCAGATCAGCTCATATTTTTAAGAGAAAGGATGAGGTTTCATGTTTAAACTTCACTGTGACTCTGCCCATCCGTCCATCCACCCACCCATCCACCCATCCATCCATCCATCCATCCATCCATCCATCCATCCATCCATCCATCCATCACTGCGCATCATCTGATGTTCTCTCTGACCATTCCTTATCAGCTCCTGACCTTGTTTTTGCAGCAGCTGGTTTTAGGGCATATTAGCCCTGGACTCAGCCTCAGTAGAGTCTATTTGTGTTACAATAGAGTACTATAACACAAACTGTATGCAAACCCCAGATTCTTCCTGTACCCATCCCACTACTCTCCTGCCTATCTGATGCAGCACAGAACCACTCATATTTACATATAATCAGTCTGTTCTAACCCTTTTTGCTCACTCCCCAAACTCAGTCAGTGGGACTGCAAAAAGATACCTTACTGCCGTGCCACCTTCTACCGGTGCTCATGCTTCTACCTTCTCCCCCTCACCTTACCTCATCCTTAAGTCCTCATCCTTACCAAACCCCTCCTTTCTCTCCCTTTCTTCCTCCTGTCACCCTCATCCTCCCCCTTTCCCATGCTGAGGAGTGTGAGACCTGCTGAGGAATAACAGAAGAAGGTGGAAAAACCCCATTTCTCTCACACCAAAGCTCCTTGGAATCACATCGCTGACCTCAATACCGGATTTCTCCCATTAAGCAGGGTGGCTGCAGCTCCCCTGTTCATGGGAGGGGAAGCTGCCTCGCCAGCACCTGTGAACACCAGCCTAGCATGGTAGATAATTTAATGGTCACTATGGGGAGAAAGGTGCAGGCTTTCCCCCTCGCCCCCCTTTTTGCCTTTAACAGAACATTATCTAAACAAACGCTCTCCAAAACTGCTGAAGCGCAGGCAAATAATGACATGGGAGCAGGAGCCAGGCATTAAAAATTCATGTCGGCGAATATTAAAACTTTTTACTTCATCATGTCAAGGCACCAGGCAAATGCAAACAAATGAGACCCACTGAGCGCTGCCTGCATGGGCCAAGACAGAGACGAGCCACTCACGCTGCTGCGGAAGAGACCTGCATTGCGGTCCCTGTCTCTCTGGAGATGTCAGGCTCAGAGGGGGACGGGGGAGCCGACGGGGTAGTTAATTGCTTGGTGTCTTTAAATGAGCTCTGCAAAGTGACAACTCCGAGGAAGGCACAAGCGGTGGGGTGGGGATGTGGTGACTGGGAGAAGCCCCATCCCTTCCCACACGCTGTGTGCTGTCAAGGCACCCGAAATGGGGGAACATCTGGAAAGGAGGGGGAGGGCTCCAACCCCCTTGTTTATTTGGTCCTGTCTTTACTAATGAAGGCACCAGCCCCTGTCTGCTGCTTGCTGTGCTGGTGACAACAGGCTTGTTCACCATGGGGTTGGGTTGTGATGATACCCAGCAAACTCAAATCACAGTGCTCGCACTGCCACCCTTGAGGAGATGGCTCTGTGGGCTGGTGTTTGCAGGCCATCACCGGAACAGTTTGAACCACCTCCTGGACAAGATTATGTTGAAGAGGGAAAGGTTCCCTAGGAGGATGAGCACAAACAACCCCTCCTCTCCTAAAACTGGTCCCAAGGATCTGGGCTCTTATGCATCCATATATTAGAGCCTTGTTCAAGCCCTGTCCTCTGCTGCTTATACCCCAGGTCACCTTTTCTGAGCTAAAGATCTGTGCTTTAGGTATCCTTGGGAGCTGGTGGAAGGATGTTCCACCTCCAAACTGCTTTGTTATACCATCATCTTTTAAACAGAAGCAGGGTAACATGAAATCAACCTTACTCAAGCCAAAAAGTGATTTCAATGGCCAAGTTTGCAAGGCAAGGCATGAATCAGGCTGAGTAAAGTTGGTGTAAAGAGCTCTTCAATTAATCTCTTCCAGCACCATTTATCACTAAGTAAGTAATTTTCCTTGTTTCACGCCACACACACTTCTAATGCACCCTGTTTACTTAATGACTCCTGTGATCCCCTTAACACAATTACTGGTAATAAGCAACCGATGAAGAAAAGGATTACACCAGTAATCTCTTGCTCTATGATGCTTTATTAGAAGTGCACTGAGCATCACATTTTGATTTTTAATAGATAACTTCTCTAAGTAATTGATTAATCATAAACTCGTAGACTGCAAGAGCCAGAGATAATTTTATGGCACCTAAAGAGCAGGGAAAGGATCTGGATGATGTAATAACTAGCAATCGAGAGGCAAATAAAAGAGGGAAATGTTTGATTAAACATTCAATATCTTTTTATCACTTTGTGTGCTGTGGAATTGCCTACATTGGTTTACCATGTGGGAAAGAAACATCATCATAACAACCAAGTTCATGGAGCCAGATGTACCCTTATGTGAGCAGGATGCAAGGCTGGCAAGGCAGTCAAAGGAGTGATTAGGAGGATTATTTTAAATCACTCTGTAGCCCAGATAAGCTGTGAAAAATGAAGTCTACAGCAGGATGTGATGCTGTGTCACACACCACAGGCAACATTTCAATGCCTGGCTCCTAAAGGTGGTGTCCCCAGCCCTGAATGCTAGACGTCCTGAGCTAGACGCCCAGAAGATTGTCCTAAGGTTCCATGAATACTAGACAATGAGCACTGAATATTGGCCAGTGAGAATTAAATATACTGGAGGTAAAGTGAGTACTAAATATTGGAGGTAAAGTGGAGGTAAAGAAGCACTAAAAGGTGATTAGATATGACAGAAAAGCTTAGACCTCTGCAGTGCAGACTGACCAAGGTTGAAGGATTCTTGGGCTTGTCCAAAAGCACCATGTGAACTATCTGGAGAACACCAATAATGGAAATTATTGTGTCTCTAGAAATAGAGTTCTTCTAGGCCAGGTAAGTGCAGGGCTGGGGTTTGAAGAGAGCAGATGTAATTTCTGCCAGGTTTTTACTCGAGCCTTTCAAGCAGGGGAGAAACCTCCATTCTCAAGAGGAGAATCTTCCACTGACTTAGAAAAAGAAAGCAGTACAGAGTTATTTGGTGAAGAATAGTGCTAGAAGTGGGAGAGGGAGGTTGCAGCTATGAGCTTTGACATGAAACAATTTGCTGCATGTCAGCCCTGGCAATTGGTCATGGATATACTGTTAGCTCGTGTAAATGGGTTTCAGTGTCTTAATACAAAGCTGCACAAGGCATGGAAAAGTGTCGTTCAGCCAACAGCTCTGCCCCTCAACCTGCAGTCCTGCTCTACTAGGAGCACCACACCATGAGGAGTATCCTCTGACCCTTAGGGAGATTTTCCTGGGTTCCATGGCCTGGCTGGCAGCTCCTTGTTGCTCTTTACAGTCTTCCCATCTTCTAGCAGAACCTGCAGGCTTCCAGGCATGTACTGTGGCTCTTCCTCTCTGCTTCTCTCCTAATCATGCTCAGCAGATTCCCAAGAGCAGCTCCCTCAAAGGGTCCCACTCATCTCTCTTTCTACAGAAACATAAACAGACAAATAGCAGACAAAATGCTGTATCTTCTCACACCATCAAGGATGAGTGGCTTCAAGGTGACAGAACCCTAGCTCATGCAGGAAGCCCTTTGCTGGTTGCTCATGCACTAGGATGACTATGTCTGGTACAGTGCAATTCATGTAGTGGCACATGGAGTTTTGCTCTTTTCATACCAAACTTCTTCCAAAAGATTTCTTGGAGACTGCTCTGTACATGAAAAGGCACCTCAGAGACTTTGAGGGATGGCGTAAAACCCGTCCCAGGTCCTGCAGTGTCACCTCCATAACCTTGCACCAGAGCTGATGTATATTGTGGGCACCATCTGATTCACTTCAGCCTTGAGAGCCTAATTCAGCCTTAGACAAAAGCCAAAGCTGATATTGAGCCTGTAAAAATCTACATGCTGGTTCTGAAAGCTACAGGTAGGAAAGCAACCTGAGGCAGATGAAGCAGAGTTAATGACTGGGGTGCATGGGTAGAGAAGAAGGTGCTTGGATTACAACACAAATAACACATAAATCAAGCAGCAGGAGACAGTTTCTTCAGTGCCAGTTTATTTATCATTGTTTTCTCTGGGCACTGACAGGCTGAGGAAGATGGGGGGGAGCAAAGCAACATCATCCTGCTTGATGGATGAGGTGTGGAGAAGGAAGGAGCCTCTGCCAGGCCTTGGAGAAGAGGGAGGCAGGAGGCAGCGTGAGGAGGGATGCACTGATGCAGTGGGGAGTGCACTGTGCTTGGCGTTGGGTGGCCATTCTCCTTCCCAGCCTTGACCACCTCCTTGGAGAAGGCAGCAGCTGGTGCAGGGAGCAAACTGAGACCAGGTATCAGGTACTTGTCATTCCTGGAGATCTCTTGCAGAGACAGGTCTGAGATTGAAGCATCCTCAGAGCCAGGATTAGCATCCTCACTGTTTCCAGGCAGCTGGGCTTCACTTGCATCTTTAGTGGACCCTAGAATGCTTTAGCCACCAATGTTCCTTTCTTGCTAATACATTTTTTGATATTCCCAAGAAAAATAAGTATTAAACCTCCTGAGTGCTGTGCATTCAGCTACTCCAACTATAACAGATCCCAGACCCCAAAAAGTCCTTAAGTCTTCTGTGCCTTTCGTGGATATTCCTCCTGTTCAGGCTTTTCCACAGCACATGATCAGCTGCCATTTGAACCCAGAAATGCTTAAATGCCCAGTCTCCCAACACACTCTCTTGCTTCTGAGCTGCTTACAGCCCTGGGTCACCTGAAAACCTTGGGCATCCAAATTCTACATAGTCTAGGGATGGGGCACTGGCCTCATGTGAAGGTCTTAAAGCTGGACTGTGAGGAGGACTCATTCAGAAAGCCAGACATGGGACCAGGGCCTGAAAGAAGGTAAGAAGGAGAGGAAAAGGGACATGGTTATTGCAGCAAGGGCCCTGGATACTCAACTACTGACAAAGAAGAAAGGCTCAGTGTATATGGGAGGGGGCTGGAACTTAATGATCTTCAAGTCCTTTCCAACCCCAACCATTCTGTGATTCTATGATTATATATTGGTCTGTCTGCAAAAGATCATGGGGATTTCACCCATCACCTACTGATGCCTTTGAGTGTGGAGTTAATGCCGATATAACAAACCCACAAGATTGAGGCTCTTACTGGAGCACAACTCGTTACTTGGTTAGTGTTACTGTTGGCTTTCTTCTCTCTCAGGCATTTGTAGTTTCTCTTTTGACCCTTCTCCTCAATACTTGAGTGCTGGCTGGTTTAGCTGGCCACCTTCCAGAAGCCCCTCGGCAAGGATGAACATCCTGAGTAGGAGGCATTTAATGGCTTCTCATTGCTATGTCAAACAAAGCAAGAAGTCAATGTAGCTCTGTTGGCCATGCTCCAACCCCCATGGATGAAATGCTTAAAACTTGCCTGTCTTTGTTGCCGACGATGCTCAGGACTCTTAAAGTATGCTTGGGATATCTGTTAAGAAGAGGCTGTGTTTTATCTATCCAAACCTTCTTGGGACAAGCATGTCCAAGCCATTTTCCTCAAGCCATTGAGCTCTGTATCTTGGAGTTCTCTGCTGGAGGGGTTCTCTCGAGGACAAAATCTGCCAGAAGGCCTTGCAAGTCAGGTAGGGTAGCTTCATCCTATACTGACAAACTAAGTCCCATCTAGGCTCCTCAAGACAAAAAAACAAACAATGTAAAGCAGATCCATCTGGGAGGGCCACAGGAACAGGAGCCACTACAAAGGTTCTGCTCCCTTTTGAAAGAAGCAGTGCTACTTCCTCATCTGCATTAAAACGAAGCAAAATGTGTGTAGCGAGGAGAGCATCTTGCTTAAGAGTGAGCCAATAAACACCGAATGGAGCCCTTTTCACTCTGGACCAGCCTGGGTCTACCTCCTTTAAAAACAGACGTAATGATCCATGCCACAGATCCCAGTCTCATGATGATTTCTGAGGAGCTCACAGATTAGCTTGGGTAGACAAAGCCTCTGTGACCTTATTAGCAATGACAATTTTGGTTCAGATTCTGGGATTTGGTCACTTTTGGCTGTTTCTATTATCGGAACTCACGCAATAAAACTAATCCCTGTAAGAAACAAGAGGAAGGGATGAGCTGGGATTTGCAGAAGTTTTCTTGTGAAGCTTCCAGATTCCTCCACAGCTTGGGGGGGGGTGTGGTGTGTGGGGTGTGTGCTCATTAGGGAGAGTTCAGGTTGGCTATAAGGAAGAAGTTCTTTATTGTGAGGGTGGTGAGGCGCTGGCACAGGATGCCCAGGGAAGTGGTGAATGCTCCTTCTCTGGCAGTGTTCAAGGGCAGGTTGGATGAGCCTTGGGCAACATGGTCTAGTGTGAGGCGTCCCTACCCATGGCAGCGTGTTGAAATTGGGTGATTTTAAGCTCCTTTCCAACCCAAACTATTCTATGATACTGTAATTTATTTAGAGACATTCACTTCCCCCATAGCAGCATTTCCCCTGTGCAAACCCCCATTCTGCATCACTTGCCTGTGTTCACCTTTCCCTATCACTGGGAACCAAGCAAATCAATGCAATCCTTTGGCAGAATTAAAAATAAAGGAGAACTTTCTTTTAATGTCCCATTAAAGACATTAAATACCACCTTGAATGCTCCTTTTTTATTAATTTTGGGTTGGTTTTATTTTTGCTTTTTGGTTGGCTGTGAGGAAATGAAGAAGGATTTCAATAATTACCTTCTGATTCTGCCCCTGATACGGTACCCTATCCCCAAAGCGCAGGCCCTGCACGCCTGCCCTTCATCTGAAACTCCAAGGGAAGCAGTTTAACATGAAGCCACATTGATATTCAAATAGATTATCATGCAGGCAAATGGAGGTAGCATTCCAGCCAGCAGCGTGTGAAAGAGCAACTAATGGATTAGTATTTATGGTCGAGTATAATCCACATTTTAGGATACTGCATCTGGAAAGGACATATGATGAACTCCTTTTTTCCAGTCTCCCTCCCCTCCTCCATCCCTGTCTCACCCACCTCACCTCTCCTTCTTCCCTGCATCTCCCTCCTCCTCTCCGGACAGGATACAGCAGCCTCCTGGCACCGCTGAGCTTGGCAAAATTGATGACAGGACTTTAGGATCCATTAGAAAAACAAATTCTTAAACAGTGTCTTCTAAAATCAATCACTTTTACCTTTAGTGGGATTTATAGCTAGCCTGCCTGCCCCTTATTGCAAAGATTCATGTCTGCCAAGAAGTAAAAATGACCGAGTGGCTAAACTCAAGGCTGGAGGCCTCTTCTCTCCTCCCCATGGAGGTGTCTTTGGGTGTATGCGAAGGGATGTCTGAGTTTGCAAGGGCAAACAGTGAAGGTGGTAGATCTGGCTTTGTGGAGTCTGATCCTAATAGAGACGTGGTGCATCCCTTAGGTAGGGTCTCTGGTCCAAAGCCGGTGACCAGAAGTGCTCAGGAATGGTGAGAAGGATGCTGCAAAGGTAATCAAACTAGAGATATAGGTTCATAATGACTGAACGTCAAATATAAATGATTAAGAGCACTTCTAATGTAAAAGGTTTCCTGACTTAATCCCTGCTTGCACCAGATAGTTTCTTTTATATCAAACATCTCCTGATGTGAAATTTGTATGGGATGCATAACACAACATGATAAATCCTCAGGGAGGAAAAGCAAGCAGTTAGGAAAGGTCAAAGCAGCAAGAAGAGGCTGCATGGTACTTGGTGTCATGGTGTTGGTGTAGGAAAACTTTCTAAACACAGAGACATACACAAGAGAGGGAATAGCCTCCCCAAGATGGATTTCAGCAGCACACTGAATAGCCCTGGGTGTATTTTGTGCTCCAGCTGAAGAGCTGGTCCTGCCTTGCATCCCATGTGGGTACATTTCTTTAGGCTTTGGCTCTTATTCAACATGTATGTGGGCTGTACTTCCAGTGACATGTCTGGAATTGGCTGGAAGAAGGGGAATTGTGGTCACCTCCCACCAAGGCAATGGTGTCAGCATGAAAAACAGCTTCTGAGGTCTCTTTCCAGCTAAATACTGCAAAAGGTTTGAGATTCCACATCCCTGGGGAGGAAGAGAGTCCTGCTGGAGATACTGCCATGGTTTGTCCCACTGAACTGTTTCATTTAGTGGTCAGAGGATGGACAATGTCTTTCTCCAGGGACCCATGCAATAAAATATGGAAAGGTTGCCAAATAATGACCTTTTCATGCAAATTTTAAGAGATTAGGTCAGTTCTGAGGGTCTCTGGATTTCATTTTGCACTGGACGCACTGGTAAGAGAAACGATAAAGAAAACTCTCAGGCATTTTTTTCCCAGGTGATCCCTGTCTCCAAGCACCTCACCCAACAGATGAGAAGTGAATTCAGCCCTTGGCTTTAACCTCTTTATGCTTCTCAGGGTCTTTTCTCATCAGTTGGGTCTGGTCCCGCTCACCACAGGCAGGTTGGGCTCATTGGGTGAATTGAAAGTTGAAGGGGTAGAAGAGGTACAGGGAACAACGATGCAAGAGGCAAGATGGAGCCTCAGCCCCAGAACTCTGATCCTCCCTGTCTTAGCTTCGGGGTTGGGAAAGGATGATGCCAGAACATTAGTAAATTCAGAGAGAAGCTCATAATTCCTATCGATTCTCAAGCAGCCAGTGCGAGGTGTATAAAAATGCTTGTTCTATCATTTAGAAAAATGGCAATGTTATGATAGAACTGATTGATTTTCCTCTTTAGGAATATTCATAAACACAGGTTCCAAGAACTGATAAATCTTTCCCCTGCGCAGAGTAAATCACTCCCCAGTGCTTCCCAGAGCGCCGGGGGCAAGGGAGGCTGTTATTTCTGATTCCTTTCAAAGGAGCTGTAAATGGGGAGAGGTTGGGGGTATAGGGGCTTGGTGGCCAGGTCACCCCCCGCCCATCAATGCCAGACCTCCTTTCTAGGGAAACATCAAAAACCCATCTCTCCTATTTATTCCCTTGCTGGGGAAGGCTTGGAAAGAGGATCAAGAGCTCCCTCCTTGGCCCCTGTCTAGGAAGTGCCTCTTGCTCACACTCATTTAGCTGAATGTGTTTTTGGTTTGGCTGTAATTTGCGACCCCCCTTTACGCAATGATACACAGAACTGAATTACAGCTGGGATGAAAATCCTTCTCCCTCCAGGCACCTGCCATGGGGAGCACAACATCGCACAGTGGCTTTCATTCCTTCAGGCACAGGACACTATCCATTTTCAGAGGCAGGATCACTGGCTGCATGTCTGTTTTGAGCCACCCTGGCAATCCCTATCTCCACTCCAGAGGTGTGGAGCAGCTCTACTCAGAGCCAGGCTGAGAGAGCTGGGCTGGTTCAGCCTGGAGAAGAGAAGGCTCCTTAAGGGGGGACCTTAGAGCAGCTCCAGTGACTAAAGGGGCTGCAGGAAACCTGAAGAGCGGCTTTGGACAAGGGGTGGAGGGACAGGAGAAAGGGAATGGCTTTAACCTGCCAGAAGGGAGATTGAGATGAGCTCTTAGGCAGAAGCTGTTCCCTGTGAGGGTGCTGAGGC
>JARCZZ010001097.1:0-45241 GCA_030323915.1 Brotogeris chrysoptera | reverse complement strand
CATAGCATGAGACTCAGAAAGTCCTTGGTCAAACCAAAACACTACCAAGCAGTAACTGAAAACACTGGTGTTATCAGCGCAGTTCCCAGGCCCAAAATCAAAACTACAGTGCTGCACCAGCTACCAAGAAGGAGAAAAATGACTGCTGCTGCTGAACCCATGACACTATTGTTCCAACCTGAGCAATGTGTGCATTTCTCAAAGGTAATTTTTGATATCTTGATATTTTATCTTTGCTCCTAATCAGCAGAATGGCTGTCCTGAACCACTACCTAATGCTAGTTGGCTGCATCTAAAAAAAGAGGTCCATTGTAAGGTGGTCTTGGGAATAAATGGTAAAGTGTCTTCTTATTTAATCTTTTTCTGCTTGAGTACTGTTATTGTCCATTAGTCTGATGATGTTGCACAGAACAGTTGTCCTTCTAGAATCATGTTTATTTTCTAACCTAAGAGGTTTATATTATAGTATTATGAGAAATAACTCCTTAGTTTATATTGAGATCAGCTTCTGATTGCTTTAACCCATTTTTCAAAACTGAATGGTATATATTGACATTTAAATCTAATAGCATAGAGAACTTTAAACAGTCCTACTCAATGTTAAAGCCATTAAAGCATTAAGGTCCCAACCTTTTACAGTTTTTTTCCAACAAAATATTGCAAAACAAGCAGAGGCAATTTTTTCTTCATTTCCATTTCATATTGTTTGTTTAATTCTTACTATAGTAGGCAGGACTGGCCAGCAGTTCTGTATTTTATTCTCAAACTATATGATGGAAAAAGAAACTGAAACTTTATAATGGAGCATTAAGATCCGGGAAAAATGCACACAGATGAGCATTTTACTTGAGGGATAAAAATGCATAATGGGCATGCAGGAGAATATTTGCATTGCCTTCAGTAAAAATGTCAGCCATGATAGCACACTGCCTGTTTTTTATTACTGTGAAAGCAGATCAGGCTTCCATTGAAAAAATGCCTTTATACAGTCTACAATACAGAAGCAAAAAGACACAATATAACCTCATTTTAAATGCCATTTACTCGAGTGATGAGATTTTCTTTCTTTCCAGTTTGATTCAAATGTTCTAGAACGTTTAATGGAAAATAAATAGGAAGGATGTTAGAAATTATGGTTTTGTTGTTCTTTATGCCAGTAATATGTCACCCTTGTTGCATCTAAAACTGACTAATTGACACTAATAAGGCCTGCCAGCTGTTTTCAGTGCTTACAGTCTTCAAAGCATAACTGTCTGTGCCTGCTGTTGAAAAGCAAGTTAGGAATGGGAAGCAGGAAAAGCTCCCAGCCTCTGATGATGCTCTTTTGCTTCTTGAGGTCAGCTGCACTGTTCACAAAGAAAATTAATTTCATACCAGCTCTCACTGCTGCAGGGTATCATTTGGCTGCTCCTTCCAAAGACATCCATGTGGTTTTAGTAGTCCTAATGAAGGTTGGTGCCAGTGATGACATCACTCGTATGTAATGACATCAGTACTGCTGTGACAGCACAAGAGCCTTGTGTCTGTGACATCATGCCTCTACCAAAGGAAGTTACTAGGAATTTTTGCCACTACTTTTAGCCAGGCTAGAAGTTAACATTCAAGCTACTTGGCATATAGGCTTTAACTAGAGCTGGTTTAAAATAAATATATATAGATATAAGCAATTAAAGAAAAAACCCTGAAATTTCTTGTCAAAGCTGTCAGAAACTTGCTTGTCCAGAACTTTTCTTTAAAAGCACTGCCCTTAAAAAACCCTTTCCAGTTAAAAGGGTAAGCTCATTTCAACAGTAATAGAATTCCCTATAACCTGACTCTGATGAATTCAGAAAGGGTGAAGTTGTTCTGCATTCCCATTCAGACTGTGGTCACCTGCCCTAGTGACAATGATGAACATTCCCCAGAGGGGTGGAGAGCAGTACTGTCAGTTTTCAAGCACTCATCAGAGACGGTCACTTCCCTCTGCTCAACCCTTCACCTATACAGTAACAGCCCTATGACTGCTGCCTCAGACAAGAGTAATTTCTCCCCGACCATGCGTGCATATCCACATGATGAGCACTGGGTATCAGATCCATGCCAGCACCGGCCAGTGAATGGCTAAACTCTACTATAAAGCTACAGCCTTGATATGGAGTTTGCACTTGGAACATGGTTTTAATATTATCTTTGTGGTTTAGTTTACTCTTCTCTGTACCTTTAATAAACCAAAGGTAAATATTTGATCAGACAGATAGTAGAGTTTTCTGAAGAAAGGGAAGCCAGTGAGTCTAGTGGAAGGTGTCCGTGCCCATGGCAGGGGGCTGGAGCTAGACGATCTTTAAGGTCCCTTCCAACCCAAACTGTTCTATGATTCTGTACATACTACTATACCCTCTGAACGTGCTTGGCATATCTGCCAAGCCAAATATAGCTTTTTAATTCAGAGCTTTTCAGGCCCTCAAAATCCTCCCCCCGGTCATATCAGCAAACACAGTGTGGTCTTCAGCAGCGGAGTGAACTTCACAAACGGTGCTGAGCAGAGAAGGGTCCATCAGGGCTGTCTGTGACAAGAGGGCAGCTCAATCACCTACCGGGAATGGATGGCTTCCTCCGAAGTGGAGGCCACAGCCCCCTCTTCCCTTCAACACCCAACTTCCCGAACTTCTCCTTGAAGCGCAGTGAAAAGTCCGCATCTTTCCGGGCAGGCAGTTATGAAGGGGCGGTAGCCACCTCCCCCCCCAGTGACCCTGCAGATGAACGGCAGGCACGGACCGGAAGGCCAGGGGCGGCTGCTGACGAGACACGCCGGGATGTGCAGGGAAGGAACGCCTGAGCCGGCATCTATGCCCAACTCCTGCCACTCACACCACACACCGCCAACGCCCGCCCGCTGTTAACAGCCGCGGCGGCGCGGACGCACTGAAGCTCCGCCTCCCTCCCCGGCTCCGCCCCACCGCGCGCGCAGGTGCGGGGTGAGCGGGGCGCGCGGCGAGTCTCCTCCGCCTTTCGCTTCTACTGTCGCCCCCGGCTTTGTGAGGGGAGGCGAGTTACGAGGCCGGGACGCTCGTTCATGTCAGTGCTGTCCTTGCCTGCTGCGGCCGCCCCTTCGCGCCCGGTGGTGGGAGCCGCGGGAGGCTAATGCGGCTGCCGCCCCTCAGCCCTGCGCCCGCTGGTGCCACAGCGGCCGGGCATGGTGGCGTTTGATGCGGACCGTGCGTGCGTGAGTCACCGCGCCCCGCAGGCGGGCGGCCGGGCGGGCCGGGCTTTGTCTGCGCCGGGAGGATGTGGGTGAACCCCGAGGAGGTGCTGTTGGCAAACGCCCTGTGGGTGACGGAGCGGGCCAACCCCTACTTCATCCTCCAGCGGAGGAAGGGGCACGGCGGCGATGGCGGCGGAGGGGGTCTCGCCGGTAAGGGCGGCGGCGCGGCCGGGGTCCTGGGTACGGCGCTGTGGGGCGGAGCCGCGTTCGCACCGTCTCCCCCCGCGGCTCCCCCGGGGTGGTGGCGGCTCCCCACCGGCTGTGGGCAGAGGGGTGGTCTTCGCGGGCTGCCGGGTCCTGCCCTCTCCCGCCGCCTCCCCGGGTGGTGCGGGGCCCCGGTGCGCGCCGTGCCGGGGGGACCGGCCTCCCTGCCGGGGGTGGTGGATGGTGCCTCGCAGGGCGCTGTGAGGATGGGGGGGGAAGGTGTGCGCCCTGCTGGTGCTCAGGTGTGCGGCTGAGTGGAATGCGCTGAGGTTCCCATGAGGGTTGGCTAAGGTTCCCTTGAGGATATACTCCTTATGAAGGTTTGTGTGGGTCATTGCCGTGTCCGGTGCCTTCATACATCAGGGTGTGATCTGACCAGGTTCTCAGATTTCCGTTTTGAACACGTCGTGATTCACAAGCATGTAGTATGAAAAGAGATTTGCTTCATCCTTTCTGTATTCTTCAGGGTGTCCTTGTAAAACACGTTTCCTGAATGCTTTGGTTTCGACTGCTGGCAACTGCAGGCACTTCTGTAGGTCTTTGGGTCATACGCATCTTGGCCTGTGTAATACTGTGCCTGTACATTTGTCAAGACCTTTCATCGTGTTTAGGCGATGTATATGCATTTCTATGAAACTGGAGATACAGTACCAATGGTGTTATAAGTTGGCAGAAAAAAATAAAATTCATTGGTTTGAAGGGCTGTGGTTCCTTTGTTATCTGCTTCCATTGTCACTAGTTCTTCAGGCTAATCAAAATAAACATGTGGGCTACATCTGTGTTTGGCTTAAGGTCCTCTGCGTATTTGCTATGAGAGTAAATGTTTCTTAAACCTTTGAGTGCTCTGTGGACTTGTAAACAATCCACAATCTAAGCTAATGGACCACTGTAAAGTGTGTTTTTATGTAGGCTCCTGAGATCCTCAGTCTTCTTCGGTGTTGTGTGTGGATAAACTATTCGTGCATGGGAAGTGATCACATTGGCCATGGGTCTTAATTTTTTTTTAAATCTTTTGAATTATGGTCAGAATTAGCAAATCCATAAAAAGCATGTCTTGACTCAGAGGTTCACCCCTGCTGTATTTACTGACATATTCTTCGCAGATGCTCCCTTTGTGGATTACCCCCTGCCTTCTTAAAGATTTCTTTATCTTGTGTAGGTGGTCTCACAAGGCATTCCAGTGCCTTTCTGCCTTTGTTATCTTTGAATTAGAGATCATTTGAGGTATGAAATCATTTTTTCAATAATTTCTCAGTTGTTGGGGAAACATTTTAAGAATTTGGGGTTTCTTTTCAGCCTGTTTGCACAGTGCATGCATATCAAAGCCTTCTTGCAATAGTCTGCTTGATGATATCACTGGGCAGATGGAGACATAGCTTTTGGAGATTTACTTCTTGAGTGGGAGTAGGATTCATAAATGTGCACTCCTTTTTATTTTTGTGAAGGCCAGAGAAGCTGGCAGTATTTGATTTGAGTTCAGAATACAGAAATAGTTCTGTCTTGGTTTCTGCTTTCCCCCTTTGGAATTTAAGTATTTGTACACTGTATCCATTATTTCAGTATGTGAATGCAGTCTGTATAGTGAATAGGTTTTAGAATGCAAAAGTTCTATGTGTATTTTGAAAACTTCTTCCCATATATCTCTTATTAGTGTCCATGCTTTGCCAGGAATTGCAGCTGCTGGGGCTTTGAGGTAGTAGCAACAAGAATCTAGACAATTTCTAGGGGGTTGGTTTGTATGGGAAAGGGCTGGAAAAAGTTGTAGCTTTTTTCAGCATGTTTCCAGAACCATAACTAAACAGCCAGCCATTACTACCCTGCAGGAAATTATTAGTGCCGGCAGTATTTAAAGAGCTGGAGGAGAACTTGTCAGCCTTTGCCATTTTAGCACGTGGGGTTTTGACACAGTGGTTAACAGATGGTGGGAAAGGAAGAGAAAAAGGGGTGTAGCCCACTCCCCTCTTGGTAGGCATAGTAATAAGTATAATTTAGAATTATTTGGTTTTTAAGGAAATACTGGAATTTTACACAGGTTTTTCTAATAGTTGTAGTCTTCTCATGGAGTGCCACTGCAGGTAAAGGAAGCCAATGGGTTGTTCTTGGTAGATAAGACTGCTTAAAAGAAAAGTATTGGTGGATTGAACTGATACTGAGAGTTCAGAGTAAGTAAATCTGCTGAAACGGTCAACGGTATGCATTAGCAATAGTGGTAGCATTTGGGTTGTGGAAGTTCTGTAGTTGATAAGGATATAGCTCTCATGACAGAGGTGGAAGTTATCTAGTTACAAATAGAGAATTTGGCCTGCTTGCTCTGTGGGAAGCCAGATTGTGTGTCCTTGAAGTTGACTGGAAGTATTGTATGCAAGATTTTTCACTGAGGTGGGAGTGGTCTGAATTTTTATATGCAAGAGAGGATGTAAATACAGCTGTCCCTTTTTTTTGTGATCTAACTTCTGCTGGCTTGTACTCCCATTTTATTGACTCTTGAAGCCCTTTGTCTTAAATTATAGAATGACAGTGGGCTTTCAAATTATGAGACTCTGGGCTTCATGACATGAGATGGTTTCATGATGTGGGATGATGAGAAGCATTGATTCTCTGGCGTTGCCCTTGAATTTAGGTTTGCTGCGAAGCTAACCGGGCAGTAAATTGATCAGGGCTAAGTGTAATGCCCTTTCCTTCATCTGTGAACACATCAGACTTCAAAGAACTTTAGTCAGGGCAGCACTGTAATGCTGTTGTGTTGGCATGGCTGAAGTAGGAGGTAGAGTGCTTTCTGAGGGGGGAAAGCTGGGGACAAACCCCTTCAGACAGTAGTGTGGCTGAATGCTGTGACTGTGAAAAGGTGGCTGAAGGCTGATCATCATCCTCAAAGTGACTGCCAGGGTCTTTGTGTTACCTGTCCTCCATCACCTGCTACCATCCTGTGGAGGGAGGATACCATCACCAGACCAAAGTCCAGAAAACTGCATCTTTTACACCTGTTGGCGTGTCTCAGTCGAAAGCCAAGTAGCTTAAATAGCCTTGTGGGTGGGTGAAAGTAATTCTTGATGGCTTTAAGTTGAAGTAGGAAAGCAGTACTTGTGTTACCTGTTCTTCAGGATCCACTCCAAGTACAGCAACCTTTTGCAGGTAAAACAGTGTCAGTCACTTTGGGGTAAGGGGTGAAAAATTGACCCTTTCTGCGCTGATCCATTCCTCTTGGACTTGATTTATGTAACTTAGTTGAGTAGAGAACCTTCTTTTTTAAATCCTTGTTTGGATATTGGAGGTGTTTTTGGCACTTACTGGCTTGTAACAAGTTAGAAGAATGATGATCTTGTTATGTGTTAGGGCAGTGCCAAATTAGTGGGTCCCTAGAAGTCATCTCTGGTATCAAAATGTATCTGATTAGTAGTTTACTGAAGAGAGACAGCTTTTCGCCTAAGCAGTATGGATCCAATTTTATACTGAATTAAGGCTCAGGCTTTTTTAACTGATTGTGTTTATGTCAGCAACAGTCATCAATGTGACTTCCCTTTGTAAGCATGTCTTAATTGAAGGGTTGTTTGGGTTTTGCTCCCTTTTTAACAAAAGGGAAGTGGAAAGACTTGTAAATTGGATTTTAAATTGGATTTTCATAGCTATTCTGCAGACTTGTGTTATCTTGCATCACTGAATTAATCTCCCAGGACAAGACCAAAAAATGTGCTTTCCTGCTTTTAAAGTATTTAATGGCTGATGAGCTTTCTTCCTAATGAAATTGGTTTGTGCCTTGCACATAATGCGTGCCTGTGTTTTGCTTCTGTGTGTCCCTCACTCAAGAGTTTCATCTTCCCTTTGTTCGCAAACAGGGAAAACAATCTTCTTTTTTTTTTCCCCCTTCTTAGTTTTCTTAAAGGTGCTGGATGTTTTTAACCCTCACTCCTTTATACCTATTCTGCTTCCTGCTTGTCAGCTCCCTTCCCTGGGCAGCCTGGTGGTTTGGCTTCTTTGAAATACTTCTTTTTCCAGCGGGATCCGCTGTGTTACACAGCAGCCTTCCTCTGCTGAAGCAGAGGCATTTGGAGAGAACATGAACCCAGATCTCTCCTATCACTGGGGCACTGTGCCCTCTATGACCCTGTTACTTTGATTGATGTAAGAATCTTGAAGGTATCAAAGTTTGTAAGTAACTACAAGGCTTTTGTGTTTGTGTCATTGAGTATATCTTGCAGCAGCTACGGTAAGAAAGTTAACTGCTTTCTGCTATACAGTGGTAATGCTTGCCAAACTCTTGTGTGTGGAAACAATATTGCAAGGAATTAAGTGCTGCTAATAGTTGACGGCAGAGCAATATATTCACTTAGAGCTTACGGGAAGAGAGATTGTGGCAGCTGTGCTACTTTTGAGTGTGTATGTGTGTGAAATGGAGACGAAATTCTAAGTAATTTTGTTTAAAATGTTACTGCTAGATCTCTTTGAATCCCAGTGCAAATCAGTTGTTCTTAGTTTGCAAGAACTGTTCTTAGGAGTAAATTATTTTGCAGATAGCGTATTTGTGCTCACAGCTGGGGACAGTGCACACAGCTGGGGACAGTGCATGTGTGAGAGATTCAGTACAAGTCTGTAAGTCCATGAGATGTTGCCAAAGATGATTTAAATGCTTAAGCAGAAGAGAGCAGATGGAACTTTGCTGACTTAAGGTGATAAAGGAAATTGATGAACTACTATCTTTCTCTCCAGATATTTTTGCAGAGAGTTATCATGTAATTTCCACAATGGAAAGACAGAAGGGAGAGGTTCTGAAGTTGACTGGCTAATGCAAGCCTTCAATGTCAAATTTGATATAATTTTTAATAGTGTGACAGTGTTCTAACTCAGAACCCTCTTCTGCAGCCTTGCTGGACAAGACAATTAGTATTTCAGATCTGGAGAAAAGATTCTGTCTTGCCCTCAACCTCCCAGTTCTGAGGTTTGAGGAAGAGGTTGCTTGAGAGCGGGTTTACACTAGTATTAGGAAAGCTTTTGGCCAGTATATAATCTGTCTGGTGGAAGAATGGTGCATGTTTTAACAAACTTGGCACTTTCTGATGTTGATTCAAGCAATTAGGGCTTTTCATGTCAAACATGGTACCCTTGAGTAGAAAGCATGTGTTTTTCTGATACTTCAGATCTAGCATTTATCAGAATGCATGCAGTTACAATAACTGACATGAGTGGCATCAGCTTCCAGTGTTCATTTTGGCTCATGGGGTGGAAATTAGTTCCTTCCCCTCTGTCATTTGATGTTTTGTCCTGCTGTTCTGTCACATCTGTTTTGTCCTGCTGAGCTTCTCTTTAGGTTCTGCTGTGGGTGTGTTTGCTTCTTCAGACTAGTAGACTTCCACTTAAAGAGGACATGCAGGTGTCCAGGGTTGAGCTGCTGCTTGATGCTCCAGATTTACTCACCAGTCGTTCTATTGAATTCCCAGATGCTTTCACAAGTGCTGGATTGGAAGGTGTCTCACTTTCTGCCTAATGCTTCTCTTGATCTCTGGTTTTTGCAGGCAGTGCACTGTTTGCACAGATACAGTGCATGAGATGTTGTTTGGTATAGCTCTGGTTTCTCTACTGTAATGCTTCTTGGTCAGAGATTTTCCTTGATGTTACATCATCTTTTACACTTTGAGCAGTGTGACCTATCAATGCCTTTGAGCTGTCACTTGCCATTTTTGCCTTCTGACATAATGTTATTTCTTGACACATGGAATTCAAGGCTGGCCTGCTCTTTCTCCTGAGATCACTGTCTCAGCCCTGTTGGAAATGTCATACAGGATCATAAAGTAGTAAGCAAGAATTCTTAAAATCAGAGAATGGTTTGGTTTGGAAGGGCATTCAAAGCTCATCTAGTTTCAACACCTCTGCATGCAGCAGGGACACCTTCCACTAGACCAGGTTGCTTGAACACTGCCAGGGATGGGGCAGCCATATCTTCTCGGGGCAGCCACCCAAGTGTCTCACCACCCTCATAGTAAAGAATTTCTCTCTAGGCTGTGTAGGCCTTTTAGTAATTTTCTGCACTATACTAGAGTTTGTATTGCTTACAGAGTTCTTGGTATTGCTTTCTGGTCCCATACAGTCTTCAAATCAGTTTCCATATTTCCATCATTCTCCTATCCAGTTATGCGTCCTTGTAAGACTGTCATATTTCATGGAGGTTTCTGCCATTGACAGTTTCAGTTAGAGTTCTGTAGAATTAAAACATGTTCCACAAGGTATGTTTTGAAAGTTAATTGAAACACATTCTCATCTCTTCTTCTTGTAAATATTGGGTATAGGCAGAATCTATTCAGCCTTTTTTGTTCTTCCCCAGGATTTGCAACCTCTACATTTTTTATACATCATAGCATCACACTGTGTATGGCTTTTTCCTGTAATGGACAGGAGTTGTTGCTACCACTGACTTTGCTGAAGTATGACAATAGAAGGTGTATAAAAGGCTGTAAGCCTTTGCCTGAGATCTTGCTTTCTATAGCTTTTTGATTGCTGATTGTACTTCTGGTATCTGATCAATGTTGAAATCTATATTTGCATTTTGCCTTGATATCTGGTGCGGAGGTGGGCGCTAAGTTCTGAAGGGCTTCCTAAAATAACAAACCCTTCCACTTATTTACTTTTCAAAAGGAAGACTAAGTATTTTCTAGGCCTGATTTCTGATTATTCTATTTTTTCTGAAGTTTCCAGAAAAGGTGTGTGATATCCTACTGCAGCAGCAGTAGTCTTAGTTTTAGCTAGTAAGTTCTTACTGTGTTCTTGGTTCTTTCCTCACAGTCCTGTCTTGCACTTCTTCTCTGTGTATTCCAATATTTTATTAGCCAAAGTTGTTGTGATTTTCTTTTCAGCATCATTCCTTTCCCTGGTAAAGTGCCTTCACTAATAGCTTATTGAAATAGGATCTATCTGCAGATATTCAGTCAGAACAGTTAAAATTTGGATAATTTTTCCTGAAACTGTTGTTTCTGCCTGGATTTATCCTTAGTTTAAGCTGAATTTACTGTTCACGCTTCAGTTCTCAATTTGTACCACTAATTGTGTTGGCTGGATTCCATTTACAGTGTTTCTCTTAGTTTAGGGGTGGTGGTTGTTTGGTTTTGTTTCAGTGTGGTTTGGTTGATTGGGTTTTTTTCTTCAATTGCTCATACTTGCTTGATTTATAAGATTATATAGTATCTCTGAATCTTACGTTGGCACAGATGTAGTTGATTTAAATTTTACTTTTGGATGAAGTCTGTTTAATTTTTTTGTGTACTCTTGGGAGAATTAGATACTTAAAAAGAATTAGTTTCAAGTGAAAATCAGTGGCTTGCCTGCTATTTTGGTCAGTGGTAGCTGATCGTGCTCTTCCTAAGTGTGGGTTTGGTTGGTTTTTTTACAAACTTAATGTAAATGTTGATATCATGTTTTGAAGGCATTTGTTAACTTTATTTCTATTCTTCTCCATCATTTCATATATTCTGGTGTGATTGACATGTAGTATAAAATTTATTTGCTTAAGGTGTGTGAATTTGTTTTGGTTTTTGTCCAAGTACCAATTTTCTCTGTGTTGCAAGCCTCCACGTTCCTGTATTTGTCTAGCATGTCTTGTCAGTGCTCATCTCCATACACAGCCTTTTCCTGCTTCCGCTGGGTTTTTGTTTCAGGTCCAATCTAGTGGGTTTGTTTCTGGGAACTTACTGTTTGAATGTATTACTCTGTAAGTGTCTGTGCCTAGATATTTTATCATCTGCAAACTGGGCCTTAGTGGAAATAAAGGCAATTCTTTTGCTGTATGTGTATGTACCTATATGTAGTGATAGATGTAGATTGTAATGTATATTCTTCTCTGTTGAAGAAAAAACTAGGAGAATTTTACAACCCTAAAATATTGTAAATATTGCTAAGTGGGCACCATTGACAAATGTGGCTACATCTTAAAATTATTAGGGCCCTTCAGCTTGGCAGATGCAGTTACAAAAAATTCTAAAACCTGAAAGTCTAAACCCAGTCAGATTTAGGGTCCAGTTAAGATAGAGATTTTTACAGGGGTGGTAATGAGTTGTCTGGACACCTTAACACGTCCTGTGGTAGATGTTCAGTTGCTAATCACTTTTAAGATATTTGGAAGAGAATCTAATTCAATCACAATTGTTAAACTTGAAGGGCAGATGAAAGCATTATCATTTGTTGCTGCTTTATCCTGCAATAGTCAGGCCAGATCAGCACATTGGCCCTTCCTGAGCTGCTTTTTTGTTTTTAGAGAGTTAGTTTTTCAGCCTTTTCTCATTTGCATTCATCAGCCTGAAGACAGAAAAAACCAAATCTATATTATGCTGCTTTTCTTGCTAAATGTCAGTAGAGTGACAGGACTTCCTCTAAGTCAGTTTCATAGAATATGTTTAAAAACTCATGTGCAGAGATAGCGATGGCTGTGCAAATCAGTGCTCTAGAAAACTGCATTGGTAGAAAGAGAGCAACAAAGGCAGGTATCAGGGAAGACTTAACAAATCTTAGGCCTTAGTTTCAGAGAAAGAATTTGTTTTTCTTGATACGTTACATGTCCATATAAGCCAAAACTATATAACCCACATGGGAGGACAGTTATTAAATAATTATTTGAATATGTGCAGTTCTGGTGTCCTTGACATAAAAAGGACATGGAACTGTTGGAACAAGTCCCGAGGAGGGCCACAAGGAGGATCAGGGGACTGGAGCACCTCCCGTATGAAGATAGGATGAGAATGTTGGGGCTGTTCAGCCTGCAGAAGAGAAGGCTGCATGGAGACCTCATAGCAGCCTTCCAATATCTGAAGGGTGCCTATAGGGATGCTGGGGAGGGACTCTTCATTAGGGACTGTAGTGATATGACAAGGGGTAACGGGTTCAGATTTAAACAGGGGAAGTTTAGATTGGATATGAGGAAGAAATTCTTTATTGTAAGGGCGATGAGGCACTGGAATGGGTTGCCTAGGGAAGCTGTGAATGCTTCATCGCTGGCAGTGTTCAAGGCCAGGTTGGACAGAGCCTTGGGTGAGATGGTTTAGTGTGAGGTGTCCCTGCCCATGGCAGGGGGGTCGGACCTAGATGATCTTAGAGTCCTTTCCAACCCTAACTATTCTATGATTCTATGAATGTTATTTTGCTTCCACTTTTATAAATGAAGACCTATAAAACAAAACTGTATAACCCTTCATAAAATTCCAAAGGTGGTGTTCACAGTCAAGTGGTTGTTTTCATACTTTTGTGAGTACTGTTACTAGGTTTGGAAGTTTAACAATGTAATTATTTTTGAGTTGTGTATAATATTTACTATTTATTTAGGCTCTCCTATGAAATGAAATCAAATAGAATTGATCTACCCCTTTAAAAGGATTTGGTCAGAGTATTTCCCATTGAGTTTGGATTATTGTTTAGATCGAATTTTGACAGACAAGTAATTAAATGACCTCATCCTGTAATAAGAAATAAGAGAGCTAATCACATAAACCTGTGAACTACCTTGAGAAAGGATGGAAGAGTAATGATTCATTATAGTTAATAGGATAGACAGTCATTGGTACTGTACGTTTTAGCTATGTGGTGTTATGAGTTATTGTTTTTATAGTCCAGGAAATAACACTCAAACTTTTAGGAAGATTTTATTCACTGTCCATAAAATCAATCCGTGAAATTAGTATAAAACTGAATGCTCAGGGTACAAATATGACTAGAGTTGGCCTTATTGTTTGAGGCTTTCTCAGAAACTAATGGACATCTACAACCCAAAAATTAGGTCCCTTGGATGTTTCAGGTATATGACTGGAGCTCATTATGTGTCCATCCTACTTCATTGGCAAGAGGGAGGGGTCACACTTTAATCAGCACACTTGAAATATTGGGAACAGTTTAAGCAGTATGTGTTCCATTCAGTGGTGGAATATCATGATGCCTGTTCTGAAAAATCCTTCCTGATTGCACGTGTGACACTGCAAGTTTTCCTGGTTGTGTTGAGCTCACACACAAACAGGCTGCTGACATCCGTTGGGCTATTTGAGTGATAGCTCATGAGCATGACTGTAAGAGTCACAGTCTGACCTGTATTAGATCTTAGCATTTTCGGAGGTTATACATCTGTATTTGCTCTACATGCTAAAAAGATGGATGTTGTTTGTTTAGGCATTTTAAAGAAGGTATCTTGAGACATTATCAGGCTGTAATAAATTGTATTAGGGTAGAGCTGGGAGAAGGATGTGGGAAGGCAGGGCTTTGGTCTCAGGAGCCAAGTAAATAACACATGCTTGTCATCTGGCAAACTGGAGGAGGGGAGGGTGTGTCTGAGTGGCAGTATTATCATTCATAAACAGTAAATAAATTGGCTTTTAACAGGGTGCGCTACAGGTTATATACAGTCCAGCTATTCATTTTCATATATGTAATCCAGTTTAGTTTGAGACCCCTCTTTATTTTAGCAGGTAAACACTGCAGGCTGACAAACATAGGAAGATTGCTGCCAGGAAGACTGCAAAAAGATGATAAAGACTATTTGATCTTTACGTTTTATTTAAATCAAAGTGTGTCTTCTTGTGAAAGAGGGTTACTGTTTGTCAATAAGAAAGTCTTTTTGTGGTAAGAAAGATTGTTTATGTGTAAGGTGCAAAACCTTACTTTTACTTTAAAGAACACCAGTAATAGGTGTTTTGCGAAGAAACTTGCAAATTCTTATGAAAGATTTAAAAAAAAAAAAGTAATCACTAGCTATATTTTTTAAAGAAAGAGAGAAATATTCCTGCAACAAAGACCTGTGCCGTGGATATCCAAACAGCTAAAAATGTAGTGACTTATTACAGGTATTTCAGTCCATAAAAACTAAAGTGTGTGTGTGTGTACACTGTTGGTAACTAACAGTGAACAAATGGATTCTTGTGGAATCCTTGATTTCATTACTGTTTGTGGGCAATTTGTAATCAGCCTGGCCTGTAAGCCATTGGAATGTTGGTCTCCAAAGAGCAGAGTGCAGTGGTGCTTGGAAGAATTTTAACTGACTGAATCAATTTGCTTAGTTTCCAAATCATAATGACCTGCCTTTCTGGAAGACAGCCTTTCATCAGATAGAAATCTTTTGGCTTAAAAGGGGGGGGTCTGTGTTAGGCAGGAGATCAGGCTTCATGTGCTCATAATCCCTTCTAGCAAAATACAGTTTGAAAACTGGTTGCTAGTGTAAGGATGGAAGTACAGCACATCATGATTTAATGCATAAATGCGGACTACTATTATGTATACTGTGTGCAAAGGTTATAGGCTCCCCTTCCAGCTTACAACAAAATGTGAGGCACAGTGGTCAGGTAAGTAAAATATAGTATGATTTCTTCGTTCAGCATAAATTGCATGAGCCTTTTCCAGTAATACCCTCCAGTGCATTATATGTCCTTCCTGTAACATGATGCAAGAATAATTGCCGAGGCCCCCTAGCCTGTTGTGGCTTTGTATTCCCTGGTTTCAGGTATTACATTTCACTGCCTTTCACAGAATCATCTAATGGTTTGAGTTGGGAGGGACCTTAAAGCTCACCCAGTTCCAACCCCCTGCCACGGAGCAGGGACACCTTCCACTAGACCAGGTTGCTCAAAGTCCTCTCCAGCCTGGCCCTGAGCACTGCCAGTGATGAGGCAGCCCCAACTTGTCTGGGCAACCTGTTTGAGTGTCTCATCACCCTCATAGTCCAGACCTTCTTCCTAATACCTAATCTAAATCTCCCCTCTTTCAGTTTAAAGCCATTCTCCTTTGTCCTATCCCTGTATGCCCATGTAAAAAGTCTCTCTCCAGCTTTCTGGTAGGCCCCTCAGGCACTGGAAGCTGCTCTAAGATCTCCCTAGAGCCTTCTTTTCTCCAGGCTGAGTAAGTCCAGCTCTCAACCTGCCTCCTTAGGAGAGGTGCTCCAGCTCTCAGATCCATCTTTGTGGCCCTCCTGTAGACTTACTGCAACAGGCACATGTCTTTCTTATGTTGGGGCCCTAGAGCTGAATAGAGTACTCCAGGTGGGGTCTCACGAGAGCAGAGTAGAGGGGGAAAATCACCTTCCTTGACCTGCTAGTCATGCTGCCTGTGATGCAGCCCAGCATATGGTTTGCTTTCTGGGCTGCAAACACATGCTGCTGGACCATGTTGAGCTTCTCATCAGCCAACACCCTCAAGTCCTTCTCAGGGCTGCTCTCAATCTAGTCTCTGCCCAACCTTTATTTGTGCCTGGGATTGCCCAGCCCAGGTGAAGGACCTTGCACTTGGCTTTGTTGAACTTCGTGGTGTTTCCATGGGCCTACATTTCAAGCCTGTTGGGGTCCCTCTGGATGCCATCCCTTCCCTCCAGTGTGTTAACCACACAGCTTGGTGTTGTTGGCAACCTTGCTGAGGGCACACTCAGTCTCACTGTCTATGTCACCAACAAAGATGTCGAACAGTACCAGTCCCAATACCGACCCCTGAGGAACACTACTTGTCCCTGGTCTCCACTTGGACATCAAGCCATTAACCACAACTCTTTGAGCACAACCATCCAGCCATTCCTTATCTACTGAGTGGTCCGTCTTGTCAAATTGGTATCTCCAGTTCAGAGACAAGGATGTCATGCAGGGTAGTGTCAAATGCCTTGTACAAGTTTGGTTAAAAGATGTCAGTTGCTCTTCTATTATCCACCAATGCTGTAACCCCATCATAGAAGGCCGGCACGATTTGCCCTTAGTGAAGCCGTGTTGGCTGTCACCAGTTCACCTCCTTATTTTCCATGTGCCTTAGCACAGTTTCCAGGAGGAAAAGAAAAGAGGAAGCTGACTTTATTCAAAAAGTTGTATCAAACAAAATTAAGTCATTCTGGCTACCTTTTCTACTCCTACCCCCATGAGTCAGTATGACTGTTCTAGACGTTTGCCATGTGCGTCTGGTGGGACTGTTCCTCCATATGAGGCTACTTGTGTTTGCCTTCAGGATCAGGGCTGTCATTTGTTATCCAGATGCTAATCCCACAAACTTTAACTTGTGTTTTAAACCTTTGATGATGAAAACTGCTTGTTTGAACAAGGGCTTTCAGGTTTAGTGTTCTTACACTGGGAATTCCTTATTTCATTTTGTAGTCAGAAACCTGATGAAATAATGGGGAAAGAAATGTAATTGGTATAGTCACATGATTTGATGCCTGGCTAATCCTCTGGCTCTTGCCCAAGGACCTGTCTAATCAAAGGAATGCGATTCTTTGTTGCTTGTTCAGTTTCTATAGAAACTTGCAGTTACTTATTTCATAACCATGTCTAAAAAAGTACTTGTATATGAAGAATTAATGAACAGTAGTAAATTAATTTTTTAAATTTTATTATGATCACTTCATGTAGAAGTTTCTCAGAGAGATTATCTGTTTGAACTGCTGTGATTTCATTCTCCTTGCATCACATCTGAGGGGAAAAAAAAACACTCAACCCCAAAAAAACAACACTGACTTAAAATGTGAAATGGAACAGTTCCCAAAGGACAGCAATCAGGGGTAATGGCACGATTTCAAGAATAATTATTAATTGGCTTTTATGTATAGAAGCACACATAAGTTATTTTTAAATATGACATGCATCATCTATCAAAACAATTATAAATAGAATTTTACTGCTAAACTGTTGCAGTTATTTTGGGAAGCTAGACTTTGAATTTCCATGGGGTCTTTTAGAGTTCTGTGAAGTTTATTTCCTTTCACCTCACTGCATGGATATTCCTACAGCCTATTTCCATTGCTGAAAAAGCACTGGCAACTGCTACGTACTGAACCAGTGGAAAATACTCTTTCTTTTATTTCCTTTTCCTTACCTGCCTCCCATCTCTTGTTTCAGTGCTGGCTTGTTTCAGTTGGTTTGTTTTTTGTGTAGTGCGCTCCACATTTCTGGAATACACTGCTTGATCTTATGTTATTTCTGTTTGGTGGGACAGGGGGGTGTTCCTCTCCTGTCTCCCATACCTCGGGGAGAAGGAGGTAGGATGGGCTGTCCTCTTAGTGTGATGTTGCGGCACAACTCCGCGGGTTTGTTCTGGCTTCCTGACATTACCTGCGCATCCCACTTTTTACATTTGCAGCGCCCTCCTGCTAGTGGCAGAATTGGTTGGCAGGACACCCACACACCAACAGATTTGGAAGTAGAGCAGGAAGAAAGCAACAAGCATATTTTTAAAGATTGCAGGGACCTTACAGTGTATCTGAACCTCAGAGAAGATTACATTTGGCCAGCATACAACTTTATTTAGATATTACATCATGCTGATTACATATTTAGTACTGTCAGTAGACATGTGAAGCTGCAAAGCATGAAGAACCTTTGGTGTAAGACCTGCTGCATGTTTGCAGCAAACCCAGATGATAATGCAGTCTGGTGTCTGCCTTGGTCTGCGCTCCAGTTGAGCAATACTCTTGAGCTCACTAACAGCTTTAAGCATTTGAGGATCTTTGCCCATGGTTGAAGCACACATGTGCTTTCTGGACTGGGGCCATACTGATTTTGTGGTGCCAGAAGGGGGAGTATATTCAGCAGAAGAGGAACATTGTAACCTACTTCAGCATCCTAAGTTTGAAAGGAGTTAAGGTATATCTAGGAGGGCTGGTGGAGGATTGATAAGAGGCAGCTTGTTAGTGTACGCAAGTAATCAAAACATATGAAAGATGAGGCTTTAAGGTGGCAGTAGGAACAGGAAAAGCTAGTTAGACTAGGGAACATTAGGATATTTTACATTATTTTGTGTTCGTATCCTGTAGTCAGCAGATACCTCTCTAAGGTATCTGAAGACCTTACTGAAGACTGGATGTTGTATTCAGACTTGTTTCTCATGTATTTCAGAAATATTAGATTAAAAAGTGGTGGATGTTAGTGCAGGAAAAGATTGCGTTTGATCTGGCTGTGAAGATCTTAATAACAAAATACAAATAGAAAACATAGAATGGGGAGATAGAAAATCTATGTTCTCACTGATATGTGGGGTATTTCCTAACATCAGTTTCAATTCAGATTTAAGGAATCTAGTAAGATGGAAAATGTGTAGTGCTTTTGTATCTTCATGATACAGTAAATCTGAAAGAACTACAAGGGAAGCAGTCTTCTCTACCAGTTACGCCAATGCAGAATGAGGAACTAATAGAACTCTGACACTAAAAAATGAACATAGCCACCTGAAAGGGGAAGAAGATTTTAACAGGAGTGGTTTAAATGATTTTATAATGCATGCAGTTTATTTCAGCTGTTTTAAAAAAAAACCCTTAATTTCTACCCCAATAAAAATTTACAAAAGAAAAAGTCTTTAAAAGTTCATCTGTCTGTTTTAAGTGTGTGAATTTGCTGAGAAATTCAACTTGAGCTTTTAAATCTGACATCTCTCCAGGGTAGATGAAAATTCTTTGTAGATATGAAAAGGTGGAAAACTTGCGTCTTTTGAAAATAAGTAGAGCTGCTGGTGGGAGAGGGTTTGGAGGGTTCAAGTTTTATTTTGTGTGCAATTTCTTATTAAAATAGTATCTAGAATTTGTGGAAATATATTTAGGAATTATTAGTAGCATTTGGTATGCAACTGTTGATGGTCTCCTCAGTAGCAACGAATTTTCAAAGCTACTTTGGGAAAAGGGTATGGCTTTGTCTTTAATCAGTATCCTTTCAGCTGAAAAACAGTTTGACTGACATTTCAGTCCTTTCTACCCTTTGTTCTTGCCTATCCTCACACCTCCACCCCAATACCAGGGCTCCAACAGTATATAAAACACAGGAAAGAACTAAATAGCTTTTAAATGTGGTTTTGTAAAGCAGCTACCTTCTGCTTTGCCTCAGTTCCCCTGCCTTTATGCTAGGATCGGTGTATATTTAAGATTTAAAGTCTTGTTAAACTGAAAATTTTTTCCCTGTTGAGTCACTTTCCCTCTCTACTGCATGAGGCAAGATGTGGGGATGAATACACCAGTGTGCATTTTGCTGTGGAGGGGGAGTGGAGCTGTGGACTCCTGTCCTGTAGGATCTCGGAACATTCATTACTGTGTATTCATCAGAATTTCCTGTTCCATAGGTCTCCTTGTGGGTACTCTTGATGTTGTGTTGGACTCCAGTGCCAGAGTGGCACCCTATAGAATCCTCTACCAGGCACCAGACTCCTTGATCTATTGGACTATCGCCTGTGGTAAGGACAAACATACTGATACGTGGATTTTTATTCTTCCTGGGTACTGCGCCACATAACTAATAGAACATCCTGGTAGCTGAGCACAGTCATATCAGGACAAATAAATGTGTCAGGATGAAAACCTGATCTAGTGGTTAAATTAAGATGCTCCAGAGCTTCTGAATACTAAGACCTGGAATGCCGGCTTGTCTGTATGTGTTACGCACAGTAACTGAGCAGAGATGGCTATGGAGCAGGGACAGAAGCCCTGATATTTCCTACCCTTTGTTTCCCATCTCTTCTGAGAAGTTCTCAGACACTCAGTTTTGGTATCCATCCCTCCTTGAGTTTCTTCTCCATGCCTATGGTGAGCCTTGTACAGCATTTTAAAAGTGCAGCCTTCCTGGGTGATGTGATATCTCTAAAGAGTATGGTAGGAGAATTACCTGGGTTATAGCCCCCAGATTGCCTGGAGAGGCCACCTGGTTTCCATTGAAATGGAAACCAGGAAAACAGTGCAATCCTAGCATTCGCCTGAGTACTGTGTATCAGTATGACATTTCCTGGATAGTGAACTTAGTCTCCTCTAGGATAAATACCATGTAGATTCCAGGGATGCCACCTCCTGCACTTTTATTTCAGACAATTTGTTGAACTTCTAAATATGATGGACTTAAGAATTCAGAAAGATGGTAACTAGGTTAGAGTTAAATACAGAAGTGTATGTTCCTACATAGATACAGCAACTCAAAAGAGTTTTGTTCTTTAGGGCCCAAACTTTGACAGATTTAACTGCAAGACTGTTTCTTCTGTTATTATAGCAGTTGGTGAAATATCAATGAAGTTGGTATTTTGGTACATTAAATAGGATTTTTGCATGCATCAGATTCTGTATATACTAAATGCTTTTTTCTGTGGTCAGGTACCTATTGCAAGTAGCATAAAACAGTATGTAGCTAGTCTCT
Organism: Brotogeris chrysoptera; assembly: GCA_030323915.1. Classification (NCBI taxonomy): domain Eukaryota; kingdom Metazoa; phylum Chordata; class Aves; order Psittaciformes; family Psittacidae; genus Brotogeris; species Brotogeris chrysoptera. Next base: position 24,712 of record JARCZZ010001097.1, on the reverse strand, counting down.
GGTTCAGTTTGCTGACTCTGTAAATAGCGTCTGAAACTGAATGCAGAAGGTCGAGGTTACTTAGCTTTGATTGTCCAAGCTTGTAAGATCCTATTCTCAATTTGGTAGTTTTGGTTTTCAGACTTAGCAAATAGAAACTTTTTAATACAACTCCTCTAGCTCTAAAGCTTCAAACACTGTTTTAGGCAGCAGCCAGAACTCCATTCATTTGAAAGAAATTTGAGGAAGAGGACAAATGAGAAGTGTATACATGTCTGCCATCTCTTTTTAATAGACTAGTAACTTCCAGCATCCCCAGCACTGCCTGGCAGCCAAGAATACTAGTTAATGAAGCTGTAGACTTCTTCTGGCCTAACAATGCCCTCTTATCTGTGCCCATTCTCCCAGTAAGGTTCGACATTTAGATTATTTGGATAATTTTTCTTCCAGACAAATCCTCTCTCTTGGGAAGGGAAGAGGACGAGGCGCAGATGAAGATTGTCTTAAATTATGAATCTTAACCCTAATTGAAATTAATAAAGTAGTAAATGTATCTCTCTGTGCTTCCATTTTTGTGGAGTGTTTCTTGAACTTTTACTGCCCTAACATCTAGTTGGTTGATTGGCTTAGTTATTTTTGTTAAATTATGTGACTGCGCTAGCTTAGTCTCATCACCTGAGGGGAGTAGTGTGGCTCTCGCAAGGAGGTAAAATTTTAGAGAGCAAATTATTTATCAATGCAACCTTGAAGATGAGCAGCCCAGTGTTGCCTAAGGCTCTGTGCTGTGATTAGTTTATGAATTTGCAACTAAGGCAGTTCTTTCTGAACTGATCCAGGGTTGTTACAATTATACAGGTTACCAAGGGATTTGGCTGCATTTAGCTATGCAACTCCGATTTGTCATGCATTGTACAGCTGTCCCTCCCTGTTCCCTAGGGGTATACTCTTGGTTATTTGGTGCTTGTAATCTCTTATTTTTACAGAATTTTCTCCTCTGCCTTCCATAAAGCAATAATTTCCATCCTCAGTAAGTAGCTTTACAGAATGACTGGAAGAAATGTGATTGTTTCTCTGTTCCTTCTTGTTGCATGACATTTGGTGGTGTTCTCTACAAAACTATTCAGAGTGTAAAAAATAATCCAAGGGGTTTTGTTTGCTCTAAAATTACTATTTCGTTTGATACCCAAGATTTGTTTATAATTTTGGTTGTGAATTTTCTTGGGTGTTAACTCTACTGGTTTAGGCTGTGTAAGAATGCTGCCTGGTAGAGCTGAGGCTTTCTAGCTCTGTAAAGAAGGCTTGTTAACAGCACTTTCTGCTTTGCAGATGGTGTCACGGGTTAGAATTCTGAACTATCCTGGAAAGATGTTATTGTTAACTTTTATAGAACAGTTTTAAGCATATTAATTTTGTAATTGCCTAGGAATCTAAAATGTTGTACTTGATCAGCCTTGCATATTGTAGTAGCCCTTCTGTGTCCCTCCCCAGTCTGGTAGTGCTCAGTTTAGGGGGAAGAATGATGGTACATGTAAACCGTGTTTGGAAATTAACAACTCTTTTTAGATACTTCTCTGCATATAAAATGAGTCATTCTTACTATGGCTCTGTATGTTTTTCATGTATGTGGAACCATTAGTGTAGGTTTTTGTGGTAACAGTTGATATGATATGCATTTCCATGAGAGTTTCCAAATTTGAATTTCACATGTGGAAAAAAAGAAAACAAAGAGTAACAGATTACTTTAAAACATCAGGCTTGAAATTTTATTGCATACCTTGGAAAATGTTTTCATAGAAGCCCATGTGCTTTGGTAACTAAAACAAAGCTACAAGTTTTAGTTAAGAGTGCTGTTGAGTTTACCAGCCATAACTATTTTCTCCTTCCTCTGCACAAATTGAGGCTCTGCAAGTCCACTCTTGAACCTGCCATTACTAGCAACAATTTTAGGTTCCCTGAAGTGTTGCAGGTTCTCCTGCAGTACATTCTGTTGACAGCAGCAGTTCAGGTTCACTGAATAATCATCTCGAAGTATCTACTTGGAAGAAAAGACTGGACATGATAGCCTCATCAGCTGTCTCAAGTTAAGCCTTTCTTCAGTCACCAACTGAAACAATACTGAGATTACACTTCTGAGTGTGTTTGAAAGCATCTTTATATGACTTTTTAATTTAATTTTCTTCTCAGTCCTGTACTCAGTCGCATTCCCTCTGTACCTTCACCTCTTTACTTTAGACAAACTGACCCAGATGTTAGAAACCTAACCTTGACACCCAGAGGTGTTGTTGCTTATGCTATCATCCACCCCACCTGTCAGGCAATTGCCCCTTCTCATCCTCTCTCCAGCACCGTGCATCATTCCCCCATCCAACTCTTCTGGTGTAGACCTCCCTTAGCTCTCCAACTTCTGTTTAACACACTTACTAGTTTCCTCCCTAAAGGTTGAGGAGTGTAACTCCGTCTACCAGGAGTGCTGGCCAGCATTACACCATTTCAGCCATGGAGCACACCATAAGCTAAGTGTACCATTTAGAGGAGGGGAAAGAGTGTTTACTAATCTACTGTATGTGTTGTAGCTATTTTCCCTTTTATTTCCTGCCAGTCCTGAAGGTTCTGTATTCCAGTGTAGTGGTTTAACTGTTAAATGTTGGTTGTTGGCTTTTTTTTTTTTTTTTTCACTTCCATGAAAATTGGAGGTATTGCTTAGTTTACCTAAAAGGCCAATGATTGCAAAATGGTGAATGCTAAGATAAGCAAAGATTTGTCAGTAGCAGAATTAAAGACCTGTACTTCAGAACATCTTGGCAAAAGTGTTTTTTAATCCTGAGTGAAAAAAGCAAAGAGGGATGGTCTAGTGGGAGGTGTCCCTGCCTGTGCCAGGGGGGTTGGAACTAGATGATCTTAAGGTCCTTTTCAGCCCAAACCCTCCTGTGATTCTGTGATCTAGACATGTGACACTTAGTGCCTGTAGTGAAGCTGAAGAAGTTATTAGAAACAGCTTGTTGTATTTAACCTCTTTCTAATGGTTGTTTCATGTAAGCCCCTTCACTTTGTTGGGTTCTGTAGACATCAGTTAGCAGGTAGGTACCTTAACTTGCTAGCTCTTGAGTAAAATGAGCCAAATCTGTGGTTTGAACAAAAAGATCGTAGAATCATACTGCATCTCCAGTTACTAGCGATTTTATCAGTCTTTTGTTTATGATTATAAGGACATTGACACTGGTGAATTATTTGTTTTGTGACTTTTGGTTGTTTGGTTTTTAATATATATACAGGTTGCTCGAGGAAAGAAATCACTGAACACTGGGAATGGCTTGAACAGAATTTGTTACAAACTCTTTCAATCTTTGAAAATGAGAATGACATAAATACATTTGTCAGAGGAAAAATACAGGTAGTTAAATATATTATTATAAGTATTGTTAATGATAAATGTGACTGTGGAAGGAAAACTGATGTGAATTCTAAATGAATTTAACCTGGCAGTCCCCAGGCTGCTCCACCCTTTTGGAGGAGAACCAGATTCTCAGTAGCAACATGTGTTTAAAAAGTAAGGGAAAAGCTTTTCTTTTTAAATTTTATTTCATGTACTCATGAAATGTCTCCTTACCCTCTTCTGTTTAGTTAAATTCTGTAGTGTTGGTATTTGCTCTTCACATTGGTTTTAGGGGTTGCTGGTTGATTGATTTGTTTGGGGTTTTTTGTGTGTGTGTTTTGTTGGGTTCTTTTTGTTTCTTTTGACAGAATTTCTTTCTCTCCTGTAGATAGTAGCTATACTTGTAAGAAGTTCTTTATCCATGCTAAGAATAACCTAAAAAATTAATACTTTGGTAAAAGATTGATTAGAAGCAGAACTATTGTAAATACTTGGTGTGTTTTCTAAAGCACTAGCTTTGTATTATTCCTCTTTTACCATTCAATGTAGTAAGTCAACTGCCTTTAGAATCTCCTTAAGTTGTTTATGTTTTACTAGTGAATCAAGTGTGAGGGCCAGGGATAATCATGGCAACACCTGATGTGAGAAGACATCTGTCTTGGGAAATATAGTCTTTTAAGGAACTTCTTAAAGTTTGATAAATATTAAAAGTGAATGATGGTTCACTGTCTAATACTCCACTTTCCATGTAAATATGGAGCAATTTGAGACAAGAAGTCACTTTCCTTTTTGTAACTTTAATGTAGAAGATTATGGAAGAGATTAGGAAAATAAGTGAATAGACTTCAGTGTCTGAACATGGAAAAAACATAGTCTTTGAGGTATCAAAAGGCAGCTTTTCACCAGACTGCTGTCACTTCAAATTGGATTAAGGTCTCCTGAATGTGAAAGTGTGAATTATTTTTGTAATTCTGCTAGTTAATCTAATGGGAGATATTTGTTTCCTCTTTTGTTTCTTCTCTTTCATTCCGGGTCTACTAAGACAGGGTTATAAAAGTAGTTTGGTATTTTCTCTAATGAATCACATATCTTTTTTTCCTTTTGCTTTTTTCCTTTAGAAGAAAGTTTTCTGGTAAAATCCTATCCCTGTCTCTTCAGGGAACATATATAGGTGGAAGGGGAAATACTACAAATCATGGGTGCTTATCAGAGTTGTTGGGAATGTTTGAGATAGGCTGGTTAATTCAAAGCAGAGTATTGGCAGGTGGTTTGTGTTTGGTTGCTTTTGACATAGGCATGGTAAGGAGCAAGGTCATCAGGCAGCCTTGAACAGAGTAAATAACTATATAAACAGAAGAATGAGCAGAAGAATAAAAGGTGAGCAAAATTCTTTCTTGACATTGCAGTAACTGTTGTGTCCTTTGGCCCAGACAATGATAATAAGGATATCTGATACCCCATGGCAATAATATGCTGTGTACTTCTTTCACTCCCTACTAGGGCATCATTGCTGAGTACAACAAAATCAATGGCATCAAGGAAGATGATGATACAGAAAAATTTAAGGAAGCCATAGTGAAATTTCACAAGCTGTTTGGGATGCCAGAAGAAGAGAAGTTGGTGAACTACTACTCCTGCAGTTACTGGAAGGGGAAGGTTCCCCGTCAGGGATGGGTGTATCTCAGCATTAATCACCTTTGCTTTTACTCTTTCCTCTTGGGCAAGGAAGGTATGTTTTACAGTGGACCAGTAGTCTGTGCATCTAAGAATTGTTAGGAAATCTTCTCTGGTTTGTTATTGTTCACCTATGGAACTGCTGAAGGGTGCAGTGATACTACTGAGGAAAAGAGTAGGGAGCAGTTCCCTAATTGTCATGCTGTTCCCTTATTTGTTTTGTATTTCTCAAAGTACTTCTGTGTAAAACAATACCTGGGCATCATCTGGAGGCATGGTTAACTTCAGGGTCTGTGTCCAAAGGGATTAGAGATGAGATCACACCAGTTCTGGCTCCTTCTGCTCTTATATGGTCCTCTAGTACTACTCTGGCAGACTTTGAAAATCCCACATTTACTCATATACAACTCCAGAGCATCAGAAAGGGCTCAGAGGAGACCCAGGATCAAGAACCTACATAGTATGGATGCAACCAGTTTGCTACAGAGGGAGTTAATTCTAAGCTGTGTGGAAGTGAGCAAGTTTGCAGTACTTGGTTATGAGAAATGGATCAGTCCCAGCCAGGTCTTTCTGTTTAGTTGTGTGAACATACCCTAGTGAATGACTTTTTTGGTTTTGTTTTTTGTGGGTTTTTTTGACAAAAATAAATACAGATTTAGTCCCTGTTTTAAGGACAGTATTCTAACCTGTAGTGGTGTTGGAAGAAAATCAAGGATCTGTCATTACTGTAGCATTTGAAACTTTTTAATGTGTAAAAATAACGCAAACATGTCTGATGGATTTAGACTGTATTTCTTTGCTTCCATGGGAAAGGAGAATGTCAGAGTCTGAGCGGGATGTTGGCCCACCTTGCTTTGTAACTCTTTGGTGTTCACTACAGAACTAAATGATACTTAAATTCTTTTATCTGCTGTTTCTTGTGTGATCGTATTTTGTTTGTACATCTATTTATGCTGTCCTCCCAACTTTTCAAGTTGCAAGAAAATTTCAGCTAAATATGTTTTTGAGGAAGAGGAAGATAAAAGCTTTTGAATATGCAAATTTTTTTTTGTACTGAATATGTTTTTGTTGTTGTTTCTTTGCTTCTGTTCAGCAAAGTTGGTTATCCGCTGGGTTGATATCACTCAACTTGAGAAGAATGCCACACTGCTCTTCCCTGATATGATCAAAGTGAGCACAAGGTCAAGTGAACATTTCTTCTCAGTATTCCTTAATATCAGTGAGACATTTAAACTAATGGAACAGCTTGCCAATATAGCTATGCGACAGCTTTTGGACAATGAAGGATTTGAACAAGACAGGTCATTACCCAAACTGAAAAAGAAATCCCCAAAAAAAGTATCTGCACTGAAACGGTAGGTAGCACTGGCTCTTAGTCATTTGTTTCTCCTCAATCCTTAGCTTGCAGGATTTTGTCTGAAAGTTGTCTAATTTTGCTGTCCTTTACTGTTACTCAAGAGGAATGATTGATTCCAGCAGTGACAAAATGGAAATAACTGTTTAAATATAATTATTTGGTCTCCTGTTGAAATGGGAGAGGGAAAACATTTGAATATGAACATGCTGCAGAAGTGAAAGTAACGTATTTGAGCCAGGTTCTTGTTCAGAAGCTCTTTAATGTATCTCTTGACACTGGCTGCATTAGGCATCTGTTGTGAGGCCTTCTTGGGTTACCAGGGGAAGGTAATAAAATTACTTGAGTGCTATTAGAAATGTGCCTGACATTCATACTTGGTCCTATAACTGGAGTTGAAAAATTACTCTAGATGGTGAATTCTATCTAGAACTGTTTTTTTAGGTAACGGACATGGAAAAAAAGATAAAAAATTCTAAAGAACAAAACTTATCTGGAAAATCTTTATGCTTCTTCTGTAGATGTTATACTGCAATTTGATAGTTTCTTGTTATTTTTTTCATTATTTTATGTTGATCATGTTAGTGAACCGTACAGAATTGATCATAGATCATAGAACCATAGATGGTAATCTATATGTAATATAATAATATATGCATTATATTATGTAGGTTTGTCTTTCTGACTTTTCAATGTTTTGCACTAAATGCATTATCAAGACTAAGTCTTGAAATTGTTAACAAACTCTAGCCCTCAGGATTCCATCATGCTAATAAATAAGTCTCAAAGAAGCATTTTTGGTGTGTTATTACACAGGGTCATGTGTTATTTAACAATAAAATCACTGTATATAAACTCAGAAATTATGTATTATGTATTTCTTAAAACAAGAGAAGTTTTGTGGGTCTGTTTTAGGGATCTTGATGCCAGAGCAAAGAGTGAGAGATATCGTGCATTGTTCCGACTTCCTAAGGATGAGAAATTAGATGGACACACAGACTGTACTCTCTGGACTCCATTCAACAAAATGCATATTTTGGGGCAGATGTTTGTTTCTACAAACTACATTTGCTTTACTAGCAAAGAAGAGAACTTGTGCAGCCTTATTATCCCTCTTCGAGAGGTAAATATTTGTATTTGTAAATTTACAGGGCAATATGCTATTGGAAATTGCATCCTAGCTTTGATGTTTGCAGAATATCCTCTTTTCATCCCTTTAATCTCTTGTGAGTGTACTATTCTGATGTATTCTAAGTAATATTTAATGACATAGTATCTTAAAAGTTCCTACTACTAAAATTCACAGGGAGTTTTCTGTCGGTTTTTACAAACCTTGTGAGTCCTTCCCCTCCATGATTTATATTCTGATTTATAGCCTCATGGTACGTTTTTTTTGTGCCACATAGGGAGGGAAGGGCAGTAAAACTTCCTACACTGAGTGAAACTTCTGTTAAAGAATCTGTCAGATAAGATCTGTTTTTGTGAGACGTGAGAAGATTCATAATCATAAAAATTTAAATTCTCTTCACACAGACTTGCAGTCATTCCTGTGCATGGAAAATATTTGTCAGCATTTTATAGATCAGTGTGTTTCCCTTTTTAAAGCTGGATGCTTATAGCACATGTTTAGTAAAAAGGACCTAAGCTTAATGCAATTAAAGAAATTATGTTGGAGATATTTTTTTTTATGATTGACTTGATTTGTGGGTTAAAGGAAAAATGTGTGAAGTCTTGGAAATAGTAGCAAAGCTGATGCAACCAAGGACAGTTTGTCATAGCTGGAGAACCATGGAATATTTCTAGGCATGTATTTTCCCCCACAAATCATAAAGAGTGAAAACAAATGGTATTTGTTTGGCAACTTTGAGGTACACCTTCCCCACAGTGCGGTGCATTACAATGACTTTTGGTTATTTGAGAAGAGGCACCTGATTACGGTTGCATTGTTTGTCTGGAACTCCAAGGAAGAATGATCCTCTAGGTGGAGTGATGGAAGAGGGGAGCAAAGTCTGCATTTGTCAGGACCCCTTTTCCTGGATGCAGATTCAGCAACTGATCGGTGCCCTTAATAATTGAAGGGAAGCTTTCTATTTAATTAAAGCTTTAGGTCAGACCCTAACCTAATTCCAGTATTCTGTGAAAGCCTGAACATGTTTTGACTGATGAGACAATGATGAAGCATTGATTCACAAATGATGATCAGGAAAGCTGATTTTCAGTGGCTGACTGTGCTGCTTTCTGCACCCAGTAGATGCAGTTTTCAAGATCAGTACTTCAGATATGTGTGTGTTTACTTGAATAGGAAATAAGTGAATATTTGCTCTCATTATAGCAGGGCATGCTTGCTAGAATGTCTGTCCTGTGCCTCTAGAATTTGTCTTGAGCCGATTATGTTCAAACAGTTAATGTGGAGCTGAAAAACTACATAGGAACACTTTTTAGCTAATTTCAATATGCTATTAGTGAATGCCCTTTAAGTTAATGAGTAATTAGTTAATTAGTAAGTTAATCAGTAAGCTTCCTTTGGACCCTGAAAGTAAGTTGGGGAAGAGAGGAAAAAATAAAAGCATGTCATTGGCAAATTAGATTATAGCACTTCAAAAGTAGTTTTGTGCAACTGAAGTATGCAATTCCTGTTTGCTGTTGAGTGTGCAAAGTAGCAAAGATTTTCTTTCCTTTGATTCCTTCTAGACATCAGGAATTCTTTGCAAATTGCATTTAGCAGATTTGTGTATGTTATAAAGACTGTTGGCTGTAAATTGTCTCCAGGAAGCTACTGTGTTTCTGTAGCAATAAAGTAGTCCTCCAAGAGAGAGTATGTATTCAGACTAATAAATTTGTATTTAACAGAAAAATAAAAGGAAGCTTGAAGGATAGAGAAGTGATATATTGCCTAAGCTGTGTACTGCAGTCTCTAAGTACATCTTCAAATAAAATGTGTGAAAAATGGTTATCCTATCCTTTTAGCTAGAGAAATACTAATGTTATAGCACTAATGCCTTACCACTGATCTCTGTCTTTAAAAGAGTAGAAAAAAAGAGCAAAAGTAAAGGTCCTAGGAAACTGAAATATGCCCTTTTCTATCCTGAAGGGAATAAGACAGTTTTCTTTACCTAGGGAAATTGTTTTAAAGTCATAAAAGCAGTGGTTAAGAGTACTTACAGTTATGATTTGTTCAATGTATGAATGGCACAAACTTGATTGATTGGCTTATTTGTTCTTAATAAGTGATAATGTTTGCAACACACACTGTATAACTTACCCCTGAGATTTCTTTGTGTTAAGGTGCTTTACCAAAAGCTCAGGGAGCTAGTGCCCTGTACTCAGTAGTAGATTGTTGTGTGAGTACTGTTTACAGGCTGGAGTTCAGTTAGGTTAGTGACTGTTTCACTAACAACTGAAGGCCAAACAGAAACCTCCACCTCACAGGGTTAGATGTCTTCCTTTGTCAGGAATGTTTCCCTTTGTTGCAGGTTTCTGTGTACTGTGAAAATACAGTTGCAGTAGCAGTTGTTACCAGAGTATGTAATTATAATAATAGTAGAACAGGCATGTTATCTTGCATAGATTGTCAGTAAAAAGTAAGCAAAAGTCTTTGATTCATCCTGTACTGGTACAGGAGAGCAGGAAAATGGTTCCAAGGTCCTACAAAAGAGCCCATAGATCTGTATCCCACCAAAGTAATTTCCTGTTAGTGATTCTTGAAAAATAAAGAATGAGGAAAATAAGCTAAGCAGTGCAAAGGAGTCTTGCTGGAAAATGCACTACAGCCAGTTGTTTGCAGGATGAGAGCCTTCATCTTTCAGACTTGTGTGTCTTTGTATCCAAATCTTGCTTTCCTGCAGAAGGATGTCTGTAGTGGTTCAACATAAGGGGAGAAGGGGCTATGGGTTTACTGAATTAAGATGATTTCTTAGACTAAGCAACCTGATTAAAGATCTTAAACTGTAGCTACTCTTCCTCCCTAGGTGACGATAGTGGAAAAGGCAGACAGCTCCAGTGTGTTGCCCAGTCCGTTATCAATCAGCACAAAAAACAGAATGACATTCCTCTTTGCCAATTTGAAAGACAGAGACTTTCTTGTACAGAGAATCTCAGACTTTCTGCAACAAACCACTTCAAAAATATACCTGGAGAAAAATATTTCTGGAAGCTATATGAGCTCAGATGATGAGGTATGTGGAGGAGTATGAATTGTTTACTAGAAGAAGGGGATTGTAACTGGTGTGGGGAAAGAAAAGCTAGTAAAAAACCTTGTAAGTTTTTTGTGAAGCTAAACCTCTATACAGAGAATCGTTTCCTCTTTTGTTTTAACAGCTTTAGCTTAAGCTGAACAGTTAAATGTTAGGACTAGGATATCTACTCTTTTCATGTAGGACTTAAGAGAAATCGCCATTGCTGTGGAGGAGCTACTGTTAATTCCTGCTACCACTTTCTGGAATTACTGTGTATTTTGTTGAAAATGTCGTAGTTAAGTAACTGGTTAATTGAATAATATTGTTTAATACCTATTGACTTGTCCAAATCAAAATGTAATTATGAAATTTTAATAATTTGAATTATCACTTGATTCAAAATTCTTTTTATTCAGGACTTCAGCTGCTAAATCTTACTGAGCTGAGCAAGTCTGCATGTGCACTGCTAGTGAACTTTGGAACATTTGTACTAACAAAAAAAAATCCCAAAACAACCCTCACCTAGAATTCAGATGGCCCTATTCTGAACCAGCTCTCTATTTACCTAGGAAAAATAAATGGTTCTTAAAAGATACGATTAGATAAACTTAGGCACCTTGAATATCATGGTTTCTACTGAATTCCTAGGTTTTATGTATGAAAATATGCTTCATATTCCAACCTCAGATCTGTCAGTTCTGTTAAAATCAACAAAGTTTAGTAGTTCAGATCTCAAAGCAGAGAAGGCTTTGATGGTGTATCATTTCACACTCTGAATCTGTACTAAGCCATACCTTAGTCTTGTACCAATTAGGCCTACCCTATTTGCCATGTAAATCTTAAAAGTCAGGTTTTTAGTTGCTTTGTTGATAGTGAGGTAAAATTAGTGTGGGAGTGCAGCTGTATACTAGAGCATGTATGCATATGAGTATAATACTGAAACTTTGTCTTGTCTTTTTGCCCTGAATAGATTTGTGTGTTCTACGTACTGTATTATAAACACAATTTAATAATTGCAATCGTTGTTATTACATTTAGTAACGTGACTACATATCTAGACATGCATGGCTACTAGTTTCGATTTCAGGCATTTGGTGTGAACTGCCGTATGAGATCCTACTGTGATAAATTTTCAAAGGTGTTTGAGAAGTTTGAAAATCCTTTTTCTTCAAAATATTTTTCCTTCAAATCACAGCCTGTCAGTGTTGAATTTTCTATAGAACTTTTAAGTGAGGGGAACAAAATAATTTATTTTGTGTATGTCTGTGTACACACACATAAAAATGTTATCTTTAAATCTTTAAATATTTAATGGTCAAGGAGCCATCTGGGGATTCAACAGTCCTGTGATGTTGGCAGGAGATTAAGGGAGCTGCCTTAATTGCCCAGGGCTACTTAGAATTAACACTGCCTTAGCAATTCTAATGATAGGATTTGATTACTTTTCCAGGGTAGGGGGTACTGAGAAACTGGAAATGTTCTATACTGGTTTAATTTCTGCTGTCATATGTTGTGAATGTACCTGGGTCATTTAATTTGCTTAGGTTTTGTTAGCTGTTAGCGTTATAAATTTTGAAGTAAAATGAAGGGAAAAGTCGAGACTGACTCAAGCCCCATGTCTGTTATTTCTTGTGACTGCTTTCTACAGGTGTTTACAAGATCATCAAGTAGTGTTATTTCTGCCAGCCCTCATAAAAGCCTCAGCTCTGAGTCTGAGGGAGAGCGACAGTTCAATCTCAATGACAATGGCATTCCAACAGCAACTCAAGCTTTAATGACAATGTATCGAAGGAGGTCACCTGAGGAGTTCAACCCCAAGCTGGTAAAATACACCTTGGTGTGCTGTACCTGACTGAAAAAGTTGTTAAATCATGTGGTGTTTAAAATCCACATTTCTGACACGGAAGCATTCTGACACAGACAGTTAAGAGCCAGCATTTTTCACAGGAATGTTGACCATGCTGTCATTTTACCAGTACAAACAATTTTGCTACATGAGAAAAGCAAAGTTGGATGTAAATCAGGGAGAGGTTTTAGGCCTGCTCTTAAGTACAGCTGCTTCAGCAATATTCTTTTAACAGCAAGGTCGACTGGGACAGAAACTTAAGAAATGGGAGGAGGCAGCCCATTAGGAGGAGAATCAGGCTGTAGCCAAGTTATTTCTTACTCGCTTGGGAAGTTAGGACATTGCAGGCTTTTTAGCACTTAGCATTTCAGTGGGGCAGAGTGTTAGAAAGAGAAGCTGCATCTTTATGCCTGCCTTTCTTTGCTCTTAGGCTAAAGAGTTTTTGAAGGAACAGGCCTGGAAAATTCACTTTGCTGAATATGGCCAAGGAGTTTGTATGTATCGCACAGAGAAAACCAGAGATCTTGTGCTGAAAGGCATTCCAGAAAGCATGAGAGGGGAACTTTGGCTACTGTTTTCAGGCAAGTATTCATTTGAAATGAGACTGGGATGTAGTGTGAGGAAAGAAAGGAGTTCGAAGATATTCAAAGGTGCAGATGGTAAGTGTCTGAAAATATTTGGAGCAAACAAGGCTGTGATTGTTAATAGGCAGCTGGCTGGTTTAGACGAGATCTGTTTAGACGAGTAAATACCCTTTCTCAAACAGGGAAATTAGGGAAGAATGTGAAAAAGCAGAACACATACCCTGTTACCAGAAGCCAGCAGTCTGGGGGCCTCTAGATGTTTGACAACCACCAGCAGGACTACTTCCCATATATTAAATCATTTCTGAATCCAGTTAAGCTTTTGGCCTTCACAGCAAGTTGTTGCAAGGAATTCCAAAGTCTAGGCATATTGCATGGAACTGCTGTCTTTATTTAAATAATGTTCTAATAATTTTTTAAGAATATTTCTTCACTAATAATGCTTGACTTTGTACATGTTCTCCTTGCTGCTGGGCATTAAGCAAATGTTTTCAGCAAATATATGCCAGAATGCATAGATCTGTCCTGTGTCTGATTAACAGTTTTCACCGGTTTTCATGGTGCATGTATAATTAGTGTTTTCCATGTGCACTACTTTCTGCTGCTGACACTTGATTTTCTTTGCTGCTGAGATTTTAATTTCCAGAGAAGTTTAAAAGTCAGCAGTGAAATCTCATGACAGCTCTGGTAGCATTGCTAAGACATGCTGAGTGCCCTGCTTAAGGTGACAGGGTCATTTTCCAAAGCAGGGACAGAGCTCAGGAGTTCGTCTTTTGCTCTTTGCCTGAGATATCATACTTTCTGCAACCAAGCATTAATATACTCCCTCTTCAGGGTAAGTAGCTTTCTCAGAGGCATATTCTGAATTATGTAGGATAATCGCACTCACAGCCAGCTGCAGAGAGAGCTCATGATACTGTGTGACTACACAGCTGGTTTGTTCTTCACGACTTCTGTTTCATTCTAGCAGAAAGAGCGAGGGGCTTTATATTTTTCCTTTTTCTTTTTTAAATGCCTTAAAGAAGACAAGAAGGACCAGAAAGACAATCTCAATCACCTAGGCACATCAAGTTGGTTTTTTATCACCTTTACAAAAATAGCATTTCATATTTGCTTTCAAAGTGCTTGTTGGTGGCATCCAAGATAAAGGGTAGCAGGAGATCATTGTGTTGGATTACTGTATTTGCTAACCCTTGCTTTCTTCTTGTTTTAATACTGTTCTCTGACTCCTAGGAGCTGTTAATGAAATGGCCACTCATCCCGGTTATTATGAGGACCTGGTGGAGAAATCAATGGGGAAGTATAATCTTGCTACAGAAGAGATAGAGAGGGATCTGCACCGCTCCCTTCCAGAACACCCTGCATTCCAGAATGAGATGGGTATTGCTGCTCTAAGGAGAGTCTTGACAGCTTACGCTTTTAGAAATCCAAACATAGGATATTGTCAGGTAATTGAAATACCTTGACACTCCTTCAGTTTCTGGAATTCCAGTTACTTCCTTACACTCCTATTTCTTCAGCCCTGGACATGAGTATTGGCTATGTAAAGTACACAGATACATACATGTATAATACTGTGTGATAGAGCCTCAGTGCTGCTGAATTACAGTAATGCTGAGGTCGGAGGAATTTGACATAAGGACCTAGTCCTAACAAAAGTATTAGCAACTCATGCTGAGATGTGCATTGTTTTCTGTAAGCATATTTTCTGCCCTTTAATCTGGAGACTGAACAGAGGATAACAACAGAGCTGTCCTGAAGTACATCTACAGAAAATGACAAATGAACCTTTTCTTTTAAGTAGAAAAAAATCCTCCAGCTTTAATTATTCAACCTTAAATTTTTACCTACTTACTTAACATATTAGAAGGTTCTGGAGGGTTATTACAAGTTTGTTTATTTTATTTTTTTTAAATTATGCTATTCAGTCATTCAGAACAAAACCCCAGAAGGTATCTTGTCCCTGTGCTTTGCAACCATTTATTTAGTAGAGTTAGTGCTGAGCAGTGCATGCTTTTGGGGTTCTTATGCCAGTGATTCCGCTCACATTAGTTCCTGGTCCTAAATCATTCTTTCTTGCTATGTAACTTTCAGTTATTGCATGGGCTGCTTTTTCACCTTCCTACCTATTTTTGCAAAATGGAGTCTTGAATTCATGATTAATATCTTGAATGTTAAGGCTTCCAGGTACAACATCAGTAAGTGAGGGTGCAAGCAATTCCAACAGATGCCATCGTAAATTATTTAATAACACATGCAATATGAAGTAATAATTACAATAACTTATAAAGGTTGTTTAACAGGAACAGTAGAAAGACGCTGTGATTCTGGTTCTTAAAACTGTCACAGTAATTGGGGCTTGGTCCATGGCATTCCAAATGCTGATTCGCAGTTACAGTGACAAGGACTGTATCCTGGGCTGCATCAAAAGGCGCGTGACCAACAGGTCGAAGGAGGTTATCCTGCCTCTCTTCACTCTCGTGAGACCTCACTTGGACTGTTGTGTGCAGTTCTGGTGGCCTCAACATAAGAAGGACATGGATCTGTTGGAACAAGTTCCAGAGGAGGGCCACGAGGTTGATCAGGGGACTGGAGCAGTTGCCGTATGAAGATAGGATGAGAAAGTTGGGGCTGTTCAGCCTGGAGAAGAGAATGCTGCGTGAAGACCTCATAGCAGCCTTTCAGTATCTGAAGGGGGCCTATAGGGATGCAGGGGAGGGACTCTTCATTGGGGACTGTAGTGAGAGGACAAGGGGTAACGGATTCGAACTTAAACAGGGGAAGTTTAGATTGGATATGAGGCGGGAGTTCTTTACTGTAAGGGCAATGAGGCACTGGAATGGGTTGCCCAGGGAAGTTGTGAATGCTCCATCCCTGGTAGTGTTCAAGGCCAGGTTGGACAGAGCCTTGCTTGGCATGGTTTGGTGTGAGGTGTCCCTGCCCATGGCAGAGGGTTGGAACTAGATGATCTTAACATCCTTTCTAACCCTAACTATTCTATGATTCTATGAAAGGAGTAGCATAGACTTTGACAGAGTTTTAATATTGTTCCAAGTTTCACTTGAAACCTTAGTTACTATTTCAAACATGTAATGATGAAGCTGGAGTCTTAAAATGTTACAGGATCTGAAACGAACAGCTAATTCCTCAGAAGGCAAACTGTTATGAAAATGATACTGCAGTACCTAGCTTCTTCAGACTAGCAGAAGTCTAGTCAAAAGCTGTAAGCAAACAATTCAGAGGTCACTGTACAATGCAGCGACATTTGAAATGAAGTGGAATAGGCCATAAAAAACTGTTATGCGCACAAACATGGAGAGTGAGCAACAGCAAGAGGCTTCTGTTTCACTGTGTTCTCATTATTCATGACTGAAACTATTACAGGCATTTGCCTGAGCTCACAGATACTGTGTCTCAACCTTTTTGCAGGAGGAGAGCATAGGGAGTGCAGACTGCTCCTTCAGGGAGTGGTACTGCAGCAGCCATCATTAGTGCTGTAGGTGGCATTTTGTCTGCATCAGACCCAGATTCCCCACGAGCACTTATTGGCAGAATATCGGTAGCAGTGTAGCTGGATGCTTGCAGACCTGATTAGGCCCTTTATACAAGGAAATCTTGATTTATTTTTTTCCTTAACAGAAAAGTCTAACAATGTTTTGTGATTTATTTGAGACTTTTTTAAGCCTTCCTTTGAACACTGAGAAAACACTGTCTGCTTTTTTATAGGAAAATACATGAACAATTTGGGGTCTGCAAGGGGAGATGTAGCTGGTTTTCCTAACCGTAGTAACCACTTATCTGCCAAATTACTGTGCTAGATATTGAATACATGGGTCTAGTAATTTTTATTTCTTTCTTTTAGGCTATGAATATTGTCACTTCTGTACTCCTGCTTTATGCAAAAGAGGAGGAGGCTTTTTGGTTGCTGGTGGCTCTGTGTGAACGTATGCTGCCTGACTACTATAACACAAGAGTTGTTGGTATGTTACGGGGAAATTTGCTAAAATTACAGTACAAAAATTAACCAAATTAATTGGTGGTATTGGTACTGAAACAAGCATATGGGTAGAAGTATGTATCGCATAGACACAACTGTGAATACTAGTAGCAAGACAGTTTGCTCAGGAGTATAGAAGGAAGTCCAGAAACAGGTACTGTGAAATTCAATAGTTTTTTCACTTAGGATGATATTCCAAAGTGGGCTTGAAATGAATAAAAAAAAAAAGAGATGGGAGCCTAAATTTGAATTTCAGGTGATCTGGTTATCTAGTTAAAGTAAGGTGGAAGGAGGAGCTTTGGCAATTTGCAGTAGAAGTCTTTGTGCCCATTTTCTCTCTGGTTGAAAGAGCACAAGTATCTGAAAGCCGTTGTCAGATGATCATTTCTTTGTGTATGTGGAAGTGAATGGCCCTTCAGTTTATCATGGAAATGGTCTTTACTATAGCTCACAAATGCTTGAGGCGCTCATTCAGCCCTAGAAGTTATTCTTCCTGGCCTGCTTAAGACACTGATGTTATGGCATAGATATGTTTCTCTTGAAACAAATCCACACCTTTGCTGTCACCCTGGCCTCCACCAACAGGTGATGCTGAGAAGTCTTATTCTGATTAATAATGTTAGGTACTAAGCCATCATATAACTTCTGTAGGTACTAGACCAAAGTGACCCTCTGTTAGCTTTTATGAAATGTGTAATTAAAACAAAACAAAACTTACTGCAGTGCAATTGGTATTTCCAACTCAGTAATAGAATAGAATCTGTTTGTTGTTTATCTGCAAGTGAGAAAATGTATATGAGCATCATGTAGAATACTCTTAAGTTTTGTATTTATGTTTCCATAGAGAGAGAATGTAAGTATATATAATTTTCTCCCCTAAATGGTGATATGGTCAGTTGCTCCCATAGTAATCAACATCCAACCTCATTTCTTTTCAACAGGAGCGTTGGTGGATCAGGGTGTCTTTGAAGAGTTGGCTCGTGACTACGTTCCACAGCTTTATGACTGCATGCAGGACTTGGGTGTAATATCTACCATTTCCCTGTCCTGGTTCCTCACTCTTTTCCTCAGTGTAATGCCATTTGAAAGTGCAGTGGTGGTTGTGGATTGTTTCTTCTGTGAAGGAATAAAGGTGATATTTCAATTGGCGCTTGCTGTCCTTGATGCTAATGTAGACAAGCTACTTAACTGTAAAGATGATGGAGAAGCCATGACAGTCTTGGGAAGGTATTTATTACAGAAAATAAAGTATCTTTCTTTTACTTTTCTTTTTGCGTACTTTTCTGATTTGCGTTCTTCTGTGTCAAAATACAAAGTTGAAACCAGTACAGTCTATGTAAATCTTTTACGTACTTATAGTCTCCTTTCACCCATATAAGACACTCTATAGTATCTTAAAATAATGTTTAGTTACCAACTATAAGTTCTCCTTTCAAGACAGTCAAATAAAATTCCCAAACCTGTTTATAGAAATTTAATTTGGTTGATTATTTTAGTTGATATTTGGGTTTTGTTACTTAATCTTTTGCCTGCTGCCTTTTAAATAGAGCTTAGAAAAAACCTTGACCTCAAGGGAAATTCTTTTGGGAATGGACTAAACAGAACTCAGAAGAATTAGGTGGGCTCCTGAATGAATAGATTTCAATGAAATAGGAGGCTAATAAATAGACTAGATTGAGTTGTTTAGTACAAATTGATACTGATGAGTGTAACCTCTGATTTCTGAGTTTGGAGTAGTGTTTAGTTTTCAAGTTGCTCCTAAAACTTTTTCCTAGGAAGTTTCATTAGTATAGCCTTACTAAACTCTGGTTTTAATTTCTTTGGAATTAAAGAAGACTGGTTGTGTTTTCTCTGAAATAAGCCTCAGTGATTGCTGAGGATTTTAGTGTTCTGCAGCTGCGTGGTAGAAGACAAATGATTTACAGCAGCTGCATTGGTGGAAGGAGCAGGCCCTTTAAAGCCCCTTGCAGCAAAGTTGGGCAGTAGTAGGACAGGGGTTATTTAGGCTGAAACACACTGACCTTTGTTGCCATGGTGTTGTAATTCCTTTAGCATGTTTAAACAGCCAAAAGCAACAAACCTGTTCAATAAGCTATTCTTTTGTGACTAGCTGTATTTGAGCTATTTCTTGTTAAGGGTAATGAATTACTAGGGTTACCTTGGCTCTCCTTGAGAAAAAGCAGTGTTAGGATTTGTCAAATTACTGATGTCAAAAGTCATGTAGAGTGGCTTGATAATTTTTACATTTAATAATCTATACATAACCCAATTTTTACATTTAATAATCTATACATAACCCTTATTCTATTAACCCTTGGAAGGGAGGAGGGTACAAATGTATCTTGGGTTTCTCATTTATTTTTCTTTTTTTCCCACACCAGGTATTTGGACAGTGTAACTAATAAGGACAGCACTCTTCCGCCCATTCCTCATCTTCACTCACTACTCAGTGATGATGTAGAGCCTTATCCTGAGGTGGATATCTTCAGACTAATTAGGTCTTCGTATGAGGTAGGATAGGATTTCTTAACAGGAACTTGCCAACTCACTGCTTCTGCTTTAGAGACATTTGGTACTCTGTAGTTTGGCTTTGCTTGGAACAGAAAGAACATAAAAAGAAATACAGACTCATCTCAGGAGTCTGCAGTGGGGCAGGGAAGAGGGCTTAATGTTTCTTTTAACCAAAACTTTTAATTGGAGCTGTTTTGTATGAAAACCTGCAACATCAGTTGAGAGCAGCCTACAACCAAAAGGTGATTTACAAACAATATGCAGAAGTTGTAATACAGAAAAGCTTTTCATGCTTTTCTGAAGTGAAGTATTAGTGAAATCTGTATTACTTCAGAAAATCTATTATCAAAGGAGTTTTGTCTCTTTTTACCTTTGTTTTTCTCAGCAAGTACTGATTATGGCCACTAGCTTCTCTATTATAATCAAAACTAAAAATGATTCATGTGAAAGGAGCTGGTAACAACTCGTATCACCCCTAAAATTTGCAAAACAATTTCATTGTCCTTAAATTTTAAAAATAAGCCCAGTTAAAATGGTGATTACACTGGCATAGTAATTTTTTAATGAAAATTAATAACTTTAAAGAATAATGATTTTTAATTTCTTTTTTTCGTTCCACTGGCATGCAGGGTAAATTAGTATTTTTAGTTCAAGATGTAGGCACATACTTAGCAATATGATAGCTGCTTCAGAGATACCTCCCATGTCCCTAAAACCTCCTTGCTTTAATAACATGATATCTATTTAAGAAGGAAGTAGGTAATCCTTCATGTGTGCTACACTGAAGGGCAAACTGATTCAATTCAGATGTATAGTTCTTCTTCACACAAAGTTAGAATGGGAATAAGGATGTTTATGTGAAATTCTTGTTTCCCTTGTATTTTTCTTATTTTTCTGATTTTTCTCATCATGGAGACAACTTGTTTTGGCTTACCTGCTTTCAGATGAATAACCTGACTCCATGCAGAGCCAGTCTGTCTTTTTGGGGCTTATGCAGCACAGAATTCTGTAACTCCTAGATAAATAACCGGCTGTACTGCAGTAAAATTAGGCAAAACAAATTACATGGGGAGTGAAGGACTGTGAGGAAAGCAGGAGCTCGTAGCAAAGAGAGAATGTATTTGAAGAGAAACAGATTGGCTGATTTGATTATTTAAAAAGCAGAAAAATAAAATCAGTGAGGGGCCATACCCAGGAGGTAATTGCATGCAACCTTCCTCTTCTGTAGGCTACGTGAGTTTTAGTTTTATGGGTGTAACAAACCATCTCCTTTGGCCTCCAGACCAGAGCATAAGCCTTGTGGAATAGATGTGGTCTCACAGCCACAAAAGACCTCTCTTTCCAAGGTTTTGTGACCCCTGTGGTGCTTGATGGATGCTTTATCTAGATACCTTTTTTTTTTTTTTTTTCCAAAAGACTTTTTTATTTGCAAAATGCTCCAGGTACATGAAACCTCATTTTACTCCAGAGGTACATGATGCAGGTGCACAGCTTTAGAGATGAACCCAGCTTTAGTGTTAATTTGATCACACAAGATTGTGCTATCAAATTATGACCTGCTATGTAGATGCACTTACATTGGAAATACACTTTCATTCAAGATGGATTTATATCTTGCCTCACCCCTTTTTAGTTTCATGCATGGCATACTTTGTCTGATACTGTTGTTCCTGCTTGTCATCTGTGCATTTCTAAGTATGTTACAAGTGTTTTCTTGATGGCAAAAACCTACTTACAATTAACAAAAATAAATGTTGGGGATTAGGCATTCCTCTGCATACAAAACCACGGAGTCTTATTCTGAATAGGTTTCCCCTGGGATGTTTCTGTAGTATACACCAGAGTTTCTTGACTGAATTGTGAAAAAAAACCTTCTGAAAATAAGTCTTGGGCACTTCAGAGGATCTTCTTAATGGAAGTTGCATTCTTGATGCTTGGTTTCAGACCTAATGAATGTAAGGACTGTGATGCTGCCTCAGCTGTTAGAGGTCCAGTTAGTCTAAACATCTCTCTCTGTAACACTTGAGATTCCAGGACAAGTTGAAATAAAGTCCTGCAAAAGGGTTGTTTTTAGAGATGTGCCAGGCAAGAAATTATAATTGAGATTATGGTTTGAAATGTGATGATTTGTAACTTTGTAATGTTTGTAATGAAGACCTTTCAAATGAAATTAAAATAAGGTATTGGGAAAACCAAAATCTTGAGGTGCATTCCTAAAGCCTTCATAATTTTGTCATGTTAGAAAAATGCCTTTGTCATGTGTTAGAAAGATGCCTTAACAGCAGTTTTTAAAATACGCTATTTATAGTATAATTAAATTAGTTTCTCAAGTGCATTAAAAGCAAGCTATGAGTATTCCAAATATTAATGCACAGACTGTGCTGCACTTCTTTTTGTCTTTTAAGAAATTTGGAAGTATCCGAGCAGATTTAATTGAACATATGAGATTTAAACAAAGGCTGAAAGTTATCCAAACCCTTGAAGATACTACAAAGCGCAATGTGGTAAGTACTGAAATAATGTTCTTTTCAAAGATTAAGACCAGACAGTTTCTGAAATTTCAGTTAGTTTTTCAATGAGTCATGGATTTCAAATACGTAACTGTTAATGTTGTGTTTCAAAAGGTACGAACTATTGTGACGGAGACTTCTTTTACTATTGATGAACTGGAGGAACTGTATGCTCTTTTCAAGGTAAAGCTAAGTAAAGGCGAAATGTTGTGCCTGCAGGAAATGCAAATGCTTATTTTTTTATGAGGGACTGTCTTTTCTAAAGACCAGGTTGAGTCTGTGAGTTGCTTACTTTCAGGTATCTTAATGCAAACTTTAAATGAGCTGCTACTAATATATATATGAAAAAACCCCAAACCAACCAATTCAGTAAATTATTTGTCCATGGAAAAAATGAATTATACTGATGAAATCTATTGTAATGGAGAAGTTAATAGACAGAGGCATTTGATCAGTCTTTAAAAACTTATGCATGTCTCTCTACCTACCTAACCCAAGCTTTGGATTTCAGCGCAGAAATACCTGTATTCTGTGGTCTCAGACAGTTAGTACTGCCACATCACAGCAGCTGATTTTTGCTGTTGTTACTGCTTTAATGTATACTGTATTACATGGTAATGCAGTGTCACAAAGTGATATGTCTCCATAGGTTGATTATATAGCAGTACCATTAGATCCATAAATTTAATGGTGATGGGTTAAAATGCTTTAGCTTCACTTTCACAGTGCATTAAAACAAGATACTTTCTTCCTCTGTTTTTGTTAGAACAGAGATTTTTTTGGCATACCAGGAAGAATTTCTTCCCTTTCAATTTCCCATCTGTAATATCAGGTCTTAAAATTGTCCAAATCCTGTAGTACCTCCTTTCGGTCCTCCATGGAATCAGTCATACCAAGTCAGACAGTTCACCCCAGCTGATCACTGTGCGGTGCTAGGATCTCTTTCTCTAAGTTTCAAAATTATTTTGAATTAGATTCTACCAAAATCAGCTCCAGACCTTTCACTGAATTCAATAGACTGAAAGAGTAGGGTGTTGTACAGTATATTTTGAGTCCAACAAACCAGTTGAACTATATAGTTGAAAGATTACTTCATGAGAGCCCCTTTTCTGATGTGACTGTGTAGGGAGGCTGAAGGGGGAGACTAAGCACAAGGAGCTTAGTGTATGTGTGTACAACATGTGTATGTATGCCCGTTACAGCTGCTTACTGCTCTGATTAAAACGGGTATTTCATGTTTCTGCTGCCTGGTAGGTAGGAGAAGTTTTGCTTTCTTTTATTCGTAGAGGGATGTCTTTTTGTGCTGGTTAGAGAAGAAACCTCTTGTAGAAGTTCAAGAGTGAAGTAGATGGAAATATATCTGCTCATCTTGTGTTGTTTTAATCATGTTTGTGTATGAGTTGTGAATGGATTTTTGTGGGTTTCTTCATTGATAGCAATGAGTTTACAGAGCATTTGCCTTCTGTTCAGGCAGAACATCTGACTAGCTGCTACTGGGGAGGAAACAGCAATGCTACTGACAGGCATGACCCCAGCCTGCCTTATTTGGAGCAGTACCGTATTGACTTTGAGCAGTTCAAGGGGATGTTCACTCTCCTCTTTCCTTGGGCATGTGGAACTCATTCCGATGTATTAGCTGCACGCTTATTCAGGCTTCTTGATGAAAATGGAGACCTTCTCATCAACTTTCGGGAATTCGTCTCTGGGCTAAGTAAGGAGAATTCACAGCAGTTTCAATATAATATGACCAAACCAGTTTGTTTCTACAGGAGATCCAGTCCTACAGAAACACAGATGTTGCATTAGCTCTCAGATAATGACTTTGACGTGCTGATTTCTGTAAGTCATCTTTGTTTTAAGAGCTGTTCATGCTGCCATTCAGTGCATTTTATTATGCCTGTGACAGTGGTTCCACTGGGATTTAGGCTGGTCTCAGTAGATGCATCTACGTTAGCCAGTGGTGTATCACACAGGTACAAGCCTGCACATGAAATGCACATCCACTAAGGTCTGAGGATTTCCCTGACCTCTAACTCTTAACATGAAAATGACTTGCAACTTGTTTGCTTAAAGGTGTGATCACTTCTAATCAAAGTATTTCCTTTGGGAAAGTCTTTTGTGTGTTCTTCTTGCTCTGTTGTTCAGGAAGAAGACTTCTGAGAAATTTATGTGTGCATATAAGGCGTAGGGGAAGGATAGAATGAGGATGGTAGTTTTGTTTGCCCCTGAATAAAAGTGCTTCTCTTCAGAAGTCTTCTGACACCCCACATATATGTGTCCCTGTGAGGGGAAGATATTGCACCTCAGTGAAAGGTACCACCTATGTTACTTCTGCAATCAACAACCAAGACTGCAGACCAAGAGAGAGGAGCAGGAGGGTATCACAGAATCACAGAATGGTTTGGTTTGGAAAGGACCTTACGATCATCTAGTTCTAACACCCTGCCATGGGCAGGGATGCCTCAAATTAGACCATGTCACCCAAGGCTCTGTCCAGCCTGGCCTTGACAGAGTCAAGCACTGACTCAGAGACGGAGCATTTACCACTTCGTTGAGCAGCCTGTTGCAGTGCTTCCAGAAGTATCATAGAATCATAGAATAGTTAGGGTTGGAAAGGACCTTATGATCATCTAGTTCCAACACCCCTGCCATGGGCAGGGACACCTCACACTAAACCATGTCACCCAAGGCTCTGTCCAACCCAGCCTT